>JAODAL010007796.1:0-122430 GCA_025379985.1 Phyllomedusa bahiana | reverse complement strand
TCCCCCGGGGGGCTTTGGTTACAAGAAGCGGTCACAGTGTGTGAGGGACCCAAAGGACGCCCACTTCTTTGCCTTTCTGGACTCTTCCAGCCCTTTTGGGACTTGATACAAACTTGGTGACACTCTGAAAATTTAAGCTCAGGGGCCACTTCCATTGAGAGCACCCTGTTTTGAAGCCGCACAATGGCGAGTTACTGTTGATCAATTATAAGGAGTTGTCTTGGTCTCATGATGCCAACATGTGAACAGCAGGATTAGGAGGACTGTTTAATCCCAATTCAAATTGATCCCTTAAAATATTGGGGGATTCAGGGATCAACCACCTGTTGGGAATTTTGCCATTTAGCTCCTTCTTATAGATCATCAAGTTGTGCAAAAACTTCTGAAAACAGTTGGACATGTGCATCTAAAAGGTAAGAGATAGGCTCATTTAGTTAATTTAAAAAAAATAAAAAATCATGAAAGTTTGTGCTCATTCTGAAATTTCAACCAAAAGCCAAATATCCCTAACTTTTTGTGAGTAGTGCATTTGGTGGACCTTATACCTATATTGGCTAGTGACAGAATGGTGGCATTTTGGGACTCAAGTAGGACAGAAAGATTTCGGTTTGCTCTCTGAAGCATTGTATATAATGTGGCATGTGTATAATGGTGGATCCTTCCGGTTGCAGGTCACTCTCCTAAATGTCCAGGTATCAGAGGGAGGCATTGCTCATCATGTTTTTCTGGTGGATGAGTTTTTGCACAATGTCACACTGTACATAAATGGCGGCGTCAGGGAATTCCGTATCCACGATCCAACAGGTACTAGAGCGTAATGAAGCTTCCAATGTGAGACATGAATGCTACCAGGCTGACATTTCTCCCTCAACCAAACTAGGGCGAAAACAAAATGGCCACCGCCAGTTTTATGGCAGATTTACCCGAGTGTTCCTGTCTGACCCTCTGCAGGTGGGCAACTGGACAATTTTTATGAAGACCGTCGAACCCTACAGTATTCATGTTCAAGGTAAAAAATTGTACATGGTACATTGTGATGATATTATGGCTGTAACCATACGTAGCAGAACTGAATTTTACATTTAAATCTTTGGAGTTTAATCATTTTCTTCTTTAAAGTAATGCAGTAAAATGCAGCAGGTGATGGTGTAAACCACAGGTAACACAATACTGTATATCGAGGTTAACAAACTCAGCCCTGCTATATCTGTATATACAAACCTATGTTCATGTGCTTGTTTCTTTTGTTATTATAGCTAGGAATATGAATATAGGTTCACAGCCAGTGTCAGACTGGGGTGCCTAGGGCTCTGTGGAATTTAGTTCTGAGGACCACCAGTGGAGTTGATTCTTGGGGTCCAGCAGTGGAGTTGATTCTGGGATGCCGACCAGTGAAGTTGATTCCTGGTGTCCACTAGTGGAGATGATCCTTGGAACCCACCAGTGGAGTTGATTCTTGGGACCCAGCAGTGGAGTTGATCCTGGGGTCCACCAGTGGAGTTGATTCTCGGGGCCCACCAGTGGAGTTGATCCTTGGAACCCACCAGTGGAGTTGATTCTTGGAGCCCCACCAGTGGAGTTGTTCCTTGGTGCCCATCAGTGGAGTTGATTCTGGAGCCCACCAGTGGAGTTAATTCTTGGGGACCACCAGCGGAGTTGATTCTTGAGGTCCACCAGTAGAGCTGTTTCTGGAGACCCACCCTACAGCATCTGTGATTGCCTCTTATGAGAGGCATAAGATTGCCTCTTGCTTTTTGCCTCTTTCTCTGCCTTTCTGCCTCTCCCAGGGATGTGTATGCATTTTAAAAGGTCTACCATGCTCAGGCGCCCACAGGGACCCCCCCTACCCCCTTTGGCATCCAAATGATTCTGTTTCAAAAAACTAGAACTTTTGCCGCTCAGGAGACTTACCAACCCTGCCGATGTTTTGGAAATTGGAAATGTCCCACCGCCCCTTTAGCGCCCCAAACTGAGCTACAATAATCCAAAATTTATTAAAAACAATAAAACATTTTTTATGTGACATTTGTTAGGATATTCATCACTAGATCCACGGGATCACGGGATCATGTCTTAGGCCTTCCTTGTGCAGTCACTTGAGCCATTGATATCTCCCACCTAAGCTGACTGATTTCTTCTGATAGTTCTCCTGGCAAGGGTTTTAAGGTGCGATTGTTTGGGACCACCCCTTTCCAAGAAGATTGTATGTCCTATCCCATTACCACCAGAAGGTTGGAACAGCCATGGGGACCCGGGTGGCCCCATCTTATGCAAATTTGTTCATGGGCCATTTTGAGTCAACATATATTCTATCAGATTTTAATCCTGTTTTTTCTAATATCCTATATTATAAGCGTTACATAGATTACCTGTTTTTTATCTGGCGAGGTCCATTAAAACCTTAAAACCCTCGAACATTTTTCAATCAAAATTCAGGGGTTACTTTTCCCAGTCAATAGCACCCGGAAATTTTGTCTTTATAGATCTGTTTCTATACATAGAAGATTCTGTAATAAAATCCAAGAATGCGTTCAAGACCTGTGACTCTAATGGGTATCTCCAATTTACTATCAATCATCACAGGAAATGGGTACTAAATATACCCTATGGCCAATTTAGGAGGATAAGAAAAAATTGCACAAATGATAAGATTTTTGAAGAACAGGCCAACCATCTTTCTAAGAAATTTACTGAAAAGGGTTTCCTTACAAAATTAATAACGGGACAAAGTTAAAAGCCTATTTCATCATAACAAAATTATTTTTTCAATTATCCAAAAAAAGATAATGTTATTTGAGAGAAATCTCAATTTTATTACTCATTTAATACTTTTCATCATTGATCTTTCATTTTAAAAAACATTGGGGAAATATTGCTACTTTACCCCATCTTAAAAACCAAATTTTTCCCGTAAAAAAGCATTCCCTTATAGGGGAGCAAAAACAATTAAAATTAATTCCCCCCCGGTTAAAACAATTGACCATAAAGGTTACACTGTTTTAAAATAAATTTTTTATAGGGTTACTGCCTGCAAGAATCCTACTTGCAAATGCTGTGATGTCATCACACAAAGTGATAAGTTTCATTCACTTGTTACTAAAGAGGAAGTTACGTTTAACATTCAACCTATAGAACAAATTTCCATAAATACTCCTAATGGAGCACAAGTTCTGAGTGAGAGAGAGATCTATTGGATTTTTTTAAATGAACCTGTACTCGAAAGGTTTAATGAACTCCAAGAATTGGTATTTTGAATGTGTTCTTAGTTTTCCTGTGTAGAACTTTTGACAGTGACATTTTTGCTATTTCCCTCAATATAAACACGTAACTCAGTTTTTATATCGCTTTAGCTAAATTCTTTTGCATAGTGTTTAGTTTTGATATATATTCTCTTATCTGTAACTGCTGGTTTTAAATTGTTATTTATTGTACAACTGTTTTTTTTTACAATGTTCACAATGTGTTTATTGTGCTATCACAGCCTCATTTTCGTTTCACGGTCTCTTTTTAAACGCCGCTCGTGCAGTTTTGTTTGTACCCGAGGAAGCCGGCTTGGTTTGCTGGCGAAACGCGTTGTTTTACTCTTTTATAATAAACTAAGACACCACCATAGTGGTTAAATACCCAGGTGTTTTAGAAATTCTTTTATTCCCGAGCGCTATTTCTCTCCCTAAAAGAAATAAATATGTCCTATCCTCGTATCCTCCCTCAAATGACAAATTTTCTTCCTCTGTTTCTTAGGTCGGAGCTCTGTTGATTTCCTCTACTATTTTGGGACTCCTGTAAATGGGTCTCATCCTGGACTCTACCAGCTCAATAACCAACCTGTGGCAGGTAGGCAATAGTCCGGGGCTCGGAACCTGGTTTTTACCCTTAGAACCTCTGGATGTGTGAAGCAATAGTTTGGGCTTCCTCAGGGTGAATGAATGGGGAAGGTCTGAGAATACTAAGGATATGGCTGAGTAGATATGGTCTATGCTACGTTATGTTGTTATTGATACGTTTGCTATCCTAAGGTGTTCCTACCATCCTGGTAGTAGATGCTATAGGCCTTCCAGAGTCTGCCAACCTAAGCCATGTCAGCTTGACCACACGCAGTGGGAAAACACAGATAACCGAACTAGAGGCAGCCCATCAGGCGGGACTCTTTACAGCAAAAATCGATGCGATCCCTATTGGGGAGTTTAGCATTGGCATCAGAGGTCAGGATGAACGAGGACTTGAGCTCAAACGAGAGGCGCCGCAGCAACTTAGTGCAGCTGAATGCATTTTGGAGGTAAGCCTAGTGGTTATTGTACATGGCATTGCCTTGTGTGTGAGGCCTTCAGTACATTTCTGTAGCTTATAGCACCAGTTATGGCTTATTTTACACTTAAATTGACATATCCAGACACCATAAGATATTGCACTGTAGGAGGTTAGGAGATAGCGTGCTATGCAGGAAATAGGTGATAGATTCAATTTCTAAAAAAAATTAATTGAATTTTTAAAAGAAATTTCATGATGTCTTTCAGATGTCGAGTAATTCACTTGTGACACCAGGAACCTCACATCCGGTTTCGGTGAAGGTCACTCATTTTGGAGATCCTCACTGCTATTCCATTACCATGAGCAATGATGTGGACAAGGACTCTACTACATTCAGGTGAGTAGGTGGATCTGGCACATTAAACACATTGGGTGACATCTATGTAACTTGGCGCCGACACATCAGTTCTTAATAGATATAGAGGAGTGTATAATACGACAGTATGCATGAAAGTGTTTTACGCCAAAGCTTTTTGGCACATAACACTCAACATTGGCAGTTTCGTACCAAACTCTGGTGCATTAAAATGTGTTTTGCCAGGCACATATTGCGCCAAGTTTGGCCATAGGACTGTTTATACGTCTATAGAACAGTGCGGCGGCAATTGTTTGGCGCAACATACACCAAAAAAATGGCGCAGGCCAGTTTATAGATGTCGCCCCTTGAGTTATCCTTCATAGGATGTTTTATTGTCCTCTTTTCTTGGCCACAGTGGAGTGTGATAACAAAGAGTGTCTCTACCTCTTGAGGACCTGTCCTGTCCTGCATTACAGAGACAACCCATTGATTTGAATGATCACTGTGTAATGCTTCATTTGTCCTGCAGTGGCGCTAAAGAGAAACAGAACACTTAGGATATAGTCATACATTCAAGATTAACCATAATGGACTCTGAATTGGTTTTTTTTGGCATAAATATGAGGCCAACACTTGGATTTCTGTTTTGGACATGCCAGTGAATCTGCATTTTGATGAGCCCCCATGTAATTGCATGAGGCTAATATGCACCCTTTCTATGTTTAATCCCTTATCGCACCTGGACATATGGGTACGTCCCAGTGCTGGTAAGGGGCTTTGTGGCAGGATCCCGGCACCATCCTGTGCTGTTTAACCCCTTAGACACCACGGCAAAGATGGCCGCAGCATCTAAATCAACGAGAAACTATGCCGCGCACCGTTCCTCACTTCGATCCGTGCACCCGTGGCTCAATTGCAGGCTACTGATCGTTTGACATTGCCTTATGAAGGCTTCCATCGCTGCCATGTTTTCGATTTTGCTGCTTCCGGCCTCAGACAGGAAGTAGTAAAAGCGCCAGCTTTGTACACCCTAATGCATTGTATTGCAATACATTAGGTTGTAGAAATGATCGAGCCCCCTAGTGGTGTGGTACCCTTGGGGGACTCAAAGTTAAACTGAAAAAAAAATTTTTACAGGGAAAAAAAAAATAAAAAATTAAAAGTTTAAATTTTGCCATTTCACAAATAAAAACATAAAATAATAAAAAAGTCACACATATTTGGTATCGCCGCGTCCAAAAAATCTGATCTATAAAAACATAACATCAGTTATCCCGTACGCTGAACACTAGAGGAAAAAAAATTCAAAACGCCAAAATTGCAGTTTTTTGGTCATTTCACGTCCTATAAAAATTGGACTAAAATTGATCAAAAAAGTCGCCTGCATTTCAAAATGCTAGCAATAAGAAGTATACTTCAGCCTGCAAAAAATGCACCCTCATTCATGTCTGTAAGTGTTTGTGCAAAAAAGTTATTGACCGCAGAAAATGGCGCCGCCGCGCTAATTTCAAAAATAGAAAATGTTTGACATTTTTTTTACGGTACCAAAGCATAACTAAAACTGTACATGTTTGGTATTGCCGGATTTGTATCAACCTGTAGAACACAGATAACACATCATTTTTACCAAAAATTGAATGCGCTATAAGCAAAACGTCTGCAAACATGACGCAAGTCCTTGTTTTTCACATCTTGCCCTACTTTACAAAATAAAAGCCCTCATATGTCTATGCAGGTGGAAAAATAAATTTTTTTTATGGCTTTAGGAAGGCGAGGAGGAAAAAATACCAAGAGCCACGTTATTTTGACCGTGGTGGGTTTAGGGGTTAAATCACATAAATTATGAACATGCTGTAGATTTTAATCCCTGCAGCCCCTTCATTAGTCCACATTTTTACCACTGCATGTGAATAGGGTAAAAATACCAGGTTCACTTGTATTATATGTGGAATTTCAGTGGATGAGATGAGGATATAGGAAAGGAATTCACATTGAAATCCTCATCAAATCCTGAAAATTGGGCATGGATAGCTTTCTCCACAAATAATAGCTGATCACTTGTGTAGCGGAACACTCTTACCAAAACGGAGAATTTTTCTAAGGCAAGGAATATAGTCATTGTTATGACGCTGGTTGGCACAAGATGAAAGAACTGGACTTTACATTTAGCAGTTGCCTTTCCTGCGTCCTAACAGCGGCTCCCACTACTCAGATACCCCCAGGATGTAAGTAGTGCCGAATGGTCACCAACCCAGAAGTTGTAGGATAATACAAAACATCTTTCAACAAAACACTAAGGTGGGACTCACTAGTAGAAGATGGATGACAAGTCAGACATTGGAGACCCAGATGTCGATTGCAACATGAAAAGCTTCAATCCAGAAGCAGAGCAGAGATAAACAAAAACTGCCCTAACTCTCCCTGAATCTTTCCCCAGACGTATCCCTAACACTGACCCTAGCACTAGACCCCACTGACCTTTCTCTCTTCCTGAAAATGTCCCTAACAATGTCCAGCAAAGTTACAACTTAACCCTGGCATGAACAAGAGGACTATAGAATCCAAGACTGAATTTAGCAAGAGACAGCACTGACAATAACTGTGATTACCACACTCCTGAAATGAAGACATTGACTAAGAAGTTTCAAAAGGCAAGATGAGACAGAACAAGGTATGCTAATCAAGACTGGATACAGAAAAGGAGAATACGTAGCAGATTACTAGACACAAACTCTCAGAACAGATAATATATTTGTCTTTATCTCTAACAAGATTAGCTTGTTTACCTTCAAAAAGCACTTCGAGAATTGTAGCTTTGTTTCCTACATATTCAATCTCCTGCACTTATGTCACTCTAACGACCAGCTAGTTATATCAGAGCTAAATATGCTAATCACGGCTATAAAACCACCCACAGTCGGACCAAGCAGTGTGAGTCTGGTGAGAAAACCCTTTTAAGAATTTATAACTAATTTCACGGTTCTGCTATAGACAACAGAGTTAGACTGAAGCATCAAAAATCCTCTGGTGTCCCCAGTTTTTGACATAATAATGGGCCCCAAAAGTCCATCAGATGATAATTTAGAGGTGACTATTTCTCATGAGATGAACTCTAATTAACCTGTTAGACCTTTTTGATGATAGGTCATGTGTGTACAATACAAAAAATATTACAATGAGATTACAAGTGGACAAGTACATGCTTCACTTGCACTTTCTTTCACCTTTTTCTCATGCACTTTTGGTTTTCATTCACCCTCACTCTCACTCTGACACTTTATCTTGCATGATAATTTATTTCTTAATTTTTTCCTTAATTCATACACATTCATTGGTCACGTGTGCAGTTCATTTGATCTATATAACAGATTATGTATAGAATCGGCATTCTAGATATGCACTATGTAGATACGGCAATGTGTGCCATTACATTTATGTTCTTTTGCTGCGCATGCGCACTAGAATGGTTTTGCCGGGAGTGGGGCATCGGACTTGGTCCACAATTTCTCGGGACTTCTGCGCGCATGGGCAGAAGTGCGGCCAAGATGCCGTTTTTGTCATATGTATTTACATGTAGTTAATTGGTTTATTTTATGTTTTTGTATGCTATTTACTAGCGATTTAGGAGGAAATTATATCTATATATGGTTTATTATGGATTTTGTATATTATTTAAATTTTTTGGATCATGTTTAGATAATATGTGCTCATCCATTGGCTATTTACTATCATGTGGTTGATTTGAGGTGGGCTTATATATGAGGGTTTCTGGGACATATAGACACACCCCCTGAAGAAGCGGTGGTGAAACGCACATTGGGGTGCGGGTGCAAGCAAGCTTAGAGTCCACTATGGGTAATTGACTTTCTTGTTATATTGAAACTCTGAGATTCCATTATATGTTTTAGTCTTAGCTATAGACATTTAAGAAATCATGTTTAGTGACAATTTACGACTAATATTGAATAATATTTATTAGTGACGCTACTTGTTTTTGGCCTGTTGCTTGTTAGTCTGTCATCCTTATTGTTAATTTATTATGTTTGCTCTTTGTTTTTCGTACTTTTTCTTTTGTATTTTGTATTAATTATGAATAAAGATTTATATATTTTTATTTGTTGGGGTATCAAATCCTTTTTTCCTTGGTTTAGTATAGTTGGAAGGAGGGTGGGTTTCAAGAATCGACTTCTCTCATGGGCCCATGGTAACCACAATCCATGGTTCTTTGAGGCCAAGACCAAGGTTCTTACTCAACTTTTCACATTATTTGACCTCACACCCATTGTATGAATGGGGCTGCACCAGTTTGAGGCAAAAAAAACGTCGTAGTCCTGTCTGACAGATGTATGAATAGTCATATGGCAAAATTTGACGCAGGTTGCACGAGACACAACACTTTTGAATGCGCCAAAAATGCACCAGGAATGTGTGAGGTGTGTAAAAGCGTTAGTTATCTTTATTTAGGAAAGCAGTGTGAGTGTATTATGGAGTCTTAGGTATAGCAGTAATAGGAATGTTAGTTTTAGTGGCTATAGGTTAACATTAAGTTTTCTTTCCCCAGTTGTAGTCTGCCCGGTAACAGCAGCATCATACCTCTCAGCCAATATAGAGCTGAGTCTCTGTGGAGCAGAAGGGGGGTTAGCTGCCAGCAGCGGAGGATTCAAAGTTATCTAGGGAGAAATGTAGTTTTGTAGTCAGTCTGTTGCAGAGTCTGCCAGGGCCTGCAGCAAGAGAAGCAAGCAGTAGCAGGATCTTCATCATCCCGGATGGGAGATGAGAGGAGGCAGATTCACTTGGAAAGGCAGAAGGCAAGCCTGAGAAGATAAGGACTTGTATATAGTTATCTGTTTATCAGCAAGCAAAACGGGTGGGAGCCAGGGCAGAACTTCGCCCTCTGGCCATAGCGCATTGGGGAAGGGGCAAGAAGCCTCATACGCAGCAGGACGGAGTGGACCCCCCTGAGTGAGTGGAAGGCCACTAAGGACATCGGTTAAGAGTGATTTTGGCGGGAGGAACCCCCCTCGGGACTGCTGGGCGATGAAAGGGTTTCCCAGAGCTTTTAAATCTAAATGTGAGCGACGGATTGTTCTGCAATTCGTTTGGAGAAGAAAAGAAGAAAGCCTCAGTTCCCCTCAGCTGCTGTTTTGTCTGTTTATTTAAAAGGGGTACCAGCGCAGGGTCCCACATCGTCTCTCCCTGCAATACTAAAAGAACCTAAAAGAGTGGCACCCTGCCATCCTTACAAATGTACCAAAGTTTGGTACAAAACTGTGTTACAATCCATACCGTGGCTGAGTCAAAGTTTGGTGCATAACACTCTATCACACATACTGTCGTATTGTACACTCCTCTATATCAATTTTTGAACTTTTCCCAAAAGTTTTGTCCCCTTTATGACTGTTCTGATCTCTGCTTTATACTCTATAACCCCTAAACCTCTGAACGTCTCCTGGCAGGATACAGATGGAATCTGGAAAGGCAGAAGTAAGGAACATGGAGATCAGAATACCCGACAATACCGAACAAAATACCATAGTCAAAAGTGAATGGTGAAAAGGCTGAGGTGGCACAGCTTTCCCCAACCATCCTGCTTCACCCGCCTCTCCTTAATATGAGGGGGAAAATGAGTAGGTTTACGCTCAAAGGAACGGAAAAGTATCTTTTTTGTGAAAATCGGGAGCCATCCCATCATACCATTTTTTTTCTTTACTTGGGTCCCCAAATGAGAAGATCTCAACTTGACCATTGGGCCCCCCTTTTTAAACCCAAAGGGCTTGTCCAGAATTAGAAAAACATAGCTGCTTTCTACCATAAACAACCAATCTTCCACACTGCGTTTCTTTAACTAAACCTATTATCAAGAGTTTTAGCTTTCTCCCTTTTTTCTAAACCCTATATATCACAAGTCAGCTTCTCTCCCTATCATACACCTAGTATCACAGAGCTCAGCTTCTCTCCCTCTATCATATAACCTATAATCACAAGCACAGCTTCCCCTCTTTATAACCTTTTAATTCACAGAGCTCAGCTTCTCTCCTCAATATAACTTAATATCACAGAGCTCAGCTTCCCTCTCCATCATATAACCCTATATTTAAAAAAGCTCACTTTCTCTTTATCATTAACCCCTTTTATCACAAGCTCAGCTTTTTTCTCTCCTATCATATAACCCTATATACACAGAGTCAGTTTTCATCTCTATCAATAACCCATATATCCAGAGCTCAGTTCTCATCTCTATCATATAACCCTATATTCACAGAGCTCAGCTTTTCTCCTCTACATATAGCCCTAATCAAAGAGCTCAGCTTCTCTCCTCTATCATATAACCCCATATATCACAGACTCAGCTTTTCCCATCATATAACCCCAATATCACGGACAGGGCCGGGGAAAAGGATTTTGGTGCCCAGGCGTGTACAGCCAATGGCGCCCCCCCCCCCCTCGCTCCCCCAAAAAATGCCCCCCCCCCACACACACAACTAATTCCTCTCACCCCTGGGCCAGGTCCTGTCACTAATTCTCTGCACATTCCACATAGCTCCCGTCCATCTCCTCAGCAGTCACTGCACAATGAAAATCAGCCCTGACAAATTTGCGTTTTTAAAATTCGCTCCCCTCCATATGACAATACCCCTAAATAACAGTCACTAAATAATCCACCGATACATGGAGCAAATCTACCAGACGAATGATTGTTACTAAAAACACTCCTACAAAACCAAGACCCCAAAACTATTACTACTTAAGAATCAAATAATCCTGCCAGACTCTGACCAAACGCAACCCCCACATGTGACTATCAGCTGTACACAGGCTCTGAAAAATATACCACCGCCATACAGTGACAATATAGTGGTAGATACTAGTTGTGTGTAGATGCTCAGCAGAAATATAAGTGATTAACTGCAGTTACATTTAGTGACTCACAGGAGACGTCTTTTCTGATCAGCGTTCGTTCACTTTCCCTTTTTCTCCATCCAGTTCACACCTTCATGCGATTGCCCCCGGGCCAAGACTCGTCCCTGAGGATTTGGACACAAATATCTTAGAATCCTCACATTTCCAGTAACTTCCCTTTAAATTTTAGGTATATAAGTCCCCTCAGTAGACAGGTATATAGATATGCCCTCTCAGTCAGCAGGTAGGTATAATTTTTAGGATATGTTGTCCCCTTAGATAGGTAGGTATATAAATATAGAGGCACTCAGGCAGGTATATAGCTAGGGCCTCAGGCAGGCATATGGGGGCTCAGGAAGGCGTATGGGGGCACAGGCAGGCGTATGGGGGCCACAGGCAGGCGTTTGGGGCCTCAGGCAGGCGTATGGGTGACTCAGGCAGGCGTATGGGCCACAGGCAGGCGTAAGGGGCCAAGGCAGCGTATGGGGGCCACAGGCAGGCATATGGGGGCTCAGGCAGGCGTATGGGGCCACAGGCAGGCGTATGGGGCCACAGGCAGGTATATAGGGGCTACAGGCAGGCGTATAGGGGCACTCTCAGGCAGGTAAAAATAACAACATTAATACTCACCTTACCTCTGTCCCGGCCGCACGCTCCTCTTCTGTCCCGGCCGCGCGCTCCTCTTCAGTCCGACACTGGAGACGTGATGATGTCACCACACCTCCAGCGCCAGGACGCTCCTCTGGCGCTCCTCGGGCGCACGGCCTATGACGCGCTGTGCGCCCGAGAAGAGGCAGCGTTGCGATGACATCACTTCATTGCGACGCTGCCGGCTGAGCCGCACGGGGCCGCGGCGGGTCCTCAGCGCTATGAGGACCCGGCGGCCCCCGCTGTGTCGGCCCTGCAGCTTACCGGAGGATCCAGCGATCCTCCGGTGAGCGGGTCCGACACTGTCTGCGGGGCAGGGAGCTCTCGCTCTCTGCTCCGCAGAAGCCCGCAGCTCTATGTGCATCAAGCGGACGCACATACAGCTAAAGAGGCCATCGGAGCTCCAGGCCCATGGCAGCGGCCTGGAGCCCGGCGAGGGTCGGGGCCCCTGACTGCGCCCATTAGAGACAGACAGAGGTAGATGCCCTAGATGATCGCCTACCTCTGCCTACCCGTCGTCCCGGCCCTGATCACAGAGCTCAGCTTCTCCCTCTATCATATAACCCTACATATCACAGAGCTCAGCTTCTCTCCTCTTTCATATAACTCTATATAGCACAGAGCTCAGCTTCTCTCCTCTATCATATAACTCTATATAGCACAGAAGCTCAGCTTCTCTCCCTATCATATAACCCTATATATCTCAGAGCTCAGCTTCTCTCCTCTATCATATAACCCTATATATCATAGCTCAGCTCCTCTCCTCTATCATATAACCCTATATACCACAGAGCTCAGCTTCTCTCCTCTATCACATAACCCTATATATCACAGAGCTCAGCTTCTCTCCTCTATCATATAACTCTATATATCACAGAGCTCAGCTTCTCTACTCTATCATATAACCCTATATATCACAGAGCTCAGCTTCTCTCCTCTATCATATAACCCTATATATCACAGAGCTCAGCTTCTCTCCTCTATCATATAACCCTATATATCACAGAGCTCAGCTTCTCTCCCTCTATCGTATCCTGCTTTGAGTTGACAGCAGAAACCACCTGACAAGGTCCTCCTCATTCTGTAACACTGTTGGCTGGTAGCTAGGTATGAACCGACCTGTTACCGGATATTCCTTCATGGGAACACCCCTTTAATACTCCACCTTCAGCACTATACAAGTAAGCACAATGATTATGTGAGAGGCTGGACCCTGGTAGATTAGTTCAACCCTCATAATAATAATCTTTCCAATTAATTTGATCATTGAAAATGGGGCCCCATTCCAAGATTTCCTTTAGGGCCCAATGGCTACTTATAACATCCTAGGTCTTGTAGAATATTCTTCTTATTGTTTAATCCACTTTTAATTCCATATTTTGTTTCCTATTTTCAGACCTCACCATCGCCTCCTCCTCCTTGCCCTCAGCCATCATATGTCCAGTCCTGCCCCAAGTCATTGGCTCCCAGCCGCTGCAAGGATCATCAGTGGAGCGCCATGTTGTTAGTCACAGACATCAACGGGATTCGATCTGTCCAGATTGTGAATGGCTCTGGCAGGGCCTCTCAATATTCAGATGCAGGGAACGATGGTGTTAAATACACTTCCGACTGCTGTAACCTCCAAGCTGAACTCCTGTTAACTAACCACAAGGACGCAGTGTGGAACTGTTCCCTCTACGCCCCAACCACTGCCATGGCGGCCGAGCCGAAAGTCCACTATCTACTGATTATACCACTTCTGCTCATCCTAGCTGTCAGCCTAGCGATATGTTACGTTCAGAAGAAAAGGAGAAATAGGACTGATACAGAATACAGCAGCCCGAAGGACTGTGAGAAAGATTAATGGTAATGGGTGCTCTCTCCTGTGCCAAAAAATCCTCGGCACCCGGGATGAATAGAGCACAAACTGGTGATGAAGTTTTAATTTGCTTCTTAAAGGAACACTACAGTGAAACTGATCCATTTTAATGTACCGATGGGGTGGAGCATAAGGAACACCAATGAGAAAATTGATGTGTCATACCCCACCCACTAGGAACTGGTTCATCATACACCACCCACTAGGTACTGGTGCATCATATCCCACCTACTATGAACTGGTGTGTCATATCTCATTCACTAGGAACTGGTTCATCATACACCACCCACTAGGTACTGGTGCATCATACCCCACCTACTATGAACTGGTGTGTAATATCTCATTCACTAGGAACTGGTGCATCATGCACTACCCACTACGTACTGGTGCATCATACCCCACCCACAAGGAACTGGGATATCTTACCACACCAACTAGTAATTGGTATGCCATACCCCACCCACTAGGAACTGGTTCATCATACACCACCCACTAGGTACTGGTGTATCATACCCCACCCATCAGGAACTAGGATGTTGTACCCCACCAACTAGGAATTGGTGTGCCATACCCCTACCACTAGGAACTGCTGTGTCATACCATACACCCTAGAAACCGGTGTGTCATACCCCATCCACTAGAAACTGGTGTGTCTTACCAACCCCTACGAACTAGTGTGTGATACCCCACCCACTAGGAACTGATATGTCATACTCCACTCACAAGGACCTCAGAGATAACACCGTGTATAAGTTTTGCCTGGAATGTTCCTTTTTAAAGGGGTTTTATCACCATGGAATTTCACAGTCATAGTCAGTTTTTCTTTCACTCTGCCTGGTCAGGCTGTGGGTGGTTCTATAGCAGTGATTAACATATTTAGCTCCCCTATAACAAGTTGAGACATTACAAAGACATATGTGCAGAAGATTTAATTTTCAGTAAACAAAGCTACAAACAATTGCTTATTTGTAAACAAAACCTAGTTTTGTTAGAGATAATGAGTCTTCTCCAAGAGTGACGTCACTCCTTGCTCTCTGTCTAATCAGTAAGGGAGATTATGGACGTAACCAGAGAGCTCCACTCAGAGCAGCTAAAATCCCTCTTATCTACTAAGGTAAAATCAAAAGACTAATGTATTTGGAAAAGGTCTTCAATTTCCTTTGTCTAGATTTTGAAAGCTAATCTTTGTAGTAAGAAAACCCCTTTAGGAAGTCACTATATTTTGATGATAGCACTGATGATAGCACTGATGATAGCACTTACTGTTTTGCACAAGTAGATGTTCTGGCTATGTTGCTTTGGTCTGATCTACCTATCAGATACCAGAAGGCGTAGAGCATGGGTCGGAGTAGTTAGAAGATGTAAGATGTTTAGACGTGTGTGGACAGTAGGGTTAGTAGTTATTGGCACAGTTTGGATTTTGTGATATATTTGAGATGTTCTAGATTTTGTGATAAACTGAAGATATTCTATAATTTAGTTTTTACAATGAACTTTCGTTTTTTAACATTCCTTAAAATACCTGGAGTTTCAATTTTTTATCATTTTCAAAATCTCTACTTTCTGTAAGAAGATAAGAAGGACCGCTAAGGTCCGTGGTCCTAATCCGGCTCAATACATAATTTTATATGGCCCTTGAGAACTTCGACATAGCGGTGCAAGGATGAAGAAGCTTCAGACACAGAAAGACCAGCTCTCCAATTTCCTTGGAGGATGCAACCAGCAGAGACAGTGGCATGAGCACGGGATGTAGGCACCATCTTGGATCTTGGAGCTTCAGCTCGTCACTCTCTTCAGCAACTCACAGGCGGTGGCACAGCTCTGACAACCCTATCCAGATACCATAGTCCCTGCCCAAGGTAGGAAGCTTGGTGTTAAAGAGTTGGTTATTATACAACTTTAAAGGACATCTTGACCTTTGACTGACCATGTGGCGCACCACGACCCTTTGACGGCCACCATAATGCTGTCGTGGCCCTTTATGAAAAAAAGTTCTACACCCCTCATCTAATGTTTATGGGGGCTTTCTGACTCTAAATTGATGGCAGATGTTGAGGGACAGAAGAATTGGGCTATTGAAATTCAACCTGCTTGATCATTTTGTGCTTAAAAGAGATGAGCAACTGCTCGAGGTGTCTGACAGCAGCTTACTCCTCTCTCCTCATGCAGCAAACTTGTTTATGGATATAAACACATAAATAGTTTCATTCACTGACAGAAAACAGGTGAAAGTTGGAAACGCAAACTGTATTTGAAATTTGCCTAACACTTCATCATACACTGATAAGAAGTTATATACATACCACTAGAATGCTCCTTCAGCCTGGTGGTGACATCAAATAATCTGCCCAGTGTTAGGAATAAAAGACTTTAAGGGTCACTCCCATTAAATAATTCAAGTTATCTATGGTATAGAACCCAAGACAGATCATATCTGCCACTGAGAGATCAGCAGCGGAAAAAATACTCCAAAATCCATAGGGTAATCCATAAGTCGAGAAGAATAGCCGCCATCACAACCTCTCGGAGCTGTTGGGGGACCTAACATGACTATGTTTATTGATCCATAGGACAGTACAATGGCCACTGGATCACTAGGTATCATAGCTGCCACTAGGACATAGGCTCTAAGAACCCAACTGAGATGCCAATAATAAACCCAACTGCAGCTCCTGTTCCGAGAGATAGGTGCCCACCCATATTTTCATCATAGGGTTGTTTAGGCCCTGTGTCAGAAACAGAGAACATGTTGGAAAGATTCAGTTTGCTGCCAAAGTAGAACCCTCCCAACACCTAGCAAATGGTATGTTATAGGTCACCTGAGAGCCTACCGGAGGAAACTTATACTAGTAAAACCATGGCTGTGGAGTCGGCAAGCCGAAGCCCTGACTCCGACACCTCAATTTCCCAAGCTTTTCGACTCCTGACTCCATACATGGCGCATGTTTAAGTGATAACTTTAATGTAGTAAAATGGTAACATCAGGCTGTTTATCACCTTATGATACAATTATCAAGCTATTTAGGTAGAACGGACACTGACAAGCAAAAGGGTAACAATGTTTTGATCTTTTGAACACTTGTGGGTAGAGTTGAAGAAAAATCTGTATTTGTATCCAAGTCCAGTCTACACCAACATTGGGAATGTGTAGAAGAGACCTGGAAATCAGATTTTGGTCAAGACATGCTTGAATCTGATTCAGAACCCAGAAGGAATCAGGCAGTATTGAAAACCAAAGGTGTTTTTCCCAAATACTAACAAAATAATAAAAATTAACATTTTGATTTTTAGGAGCAAAACAGTAACAATGCAGTTACAGGAAAGTATCTGCAGAACTAAGCAGATGCTAAATACTTGCAAGTCACATTTATGTATAAGATAGGTAAGATGACTGTATATAAAATTACAGTAGCCTCATGTACAAAACTGTAGTGGATGGTGAGATATTAAGCCTGAAAGTCACAAGTTCAAAACATTGTTACACTTTTGCTTGTCAGTGTAAAATATAGTTATTGGATATGACTTTAGAACAAAAATTGTAAATATGCAAAACACTGCAGGAACATTTGGGGAGTCTCTGAATTTGTTCTGAGAAATAGTATTGCCTCCATCAGATTCTGCATACATGACCTCACATCTGATCTCCTTATTTCCAGGCTAGAGAACGGCCTCTCTACACTAACTTGGGTTCGGGGCAAAGCGATGACCACAGGGGCAACATCTCTAACAATGTCAGGGTATAAAGGAATTGCCTCAGCCACAGTCAGTTTTGATGAATGGTTGAACTCTTATACTTATTTGAAAACAGGTGAAAAATTTTGTGAAATCTGTTTGCCATGGGAGCAGAATCTTTTCCCCTGGGGCAACACTTTGCCTGCTCCATGTCATCAATTATACTCCTCATGTGATGAGGCTGAAGATATTGGAGCAGTAGCACTGGCCGCACCCAATTCCTCTTGCTCCTGGCCCCACATTGAACTAACTAGACAAACTTATTATATATTTTGGGAGTCGGAGTCGGTCCATTTTATTTTAGGCACCGACTCCGACTCCACGACTTTGACTCCGACTCCACAGTCCTGATTAAAACAGGACTATATTTGCAACCGCTCCCACCCACTCATGGAAATCTATGAAATTTCTGTGAATTTTTGCATTTTTTTTTTTAATTGATAGTTTGCACTTGATGTTCTTGGTTAGCGGTAGTCGGTGGGTTGGACTCGAGGTGAACATATTATATTTATTGAGAACCTGTGTCTATTCTGTGTTATATACATTATTCTCACTGCATTTTTCACAGCACAAGGAATTTATAATAAAAATGTAAAGAAGCTTCTATGCTGTCAGCTTGTTATTACTTTTATGACTTTGGAAAACCTGCTCTAACAATTTCATTTCATTTTGGCTGGCAACACCAATTGGTGCTTGGCCACACACACAAGAGGGCCCCCTATTTCAATTCCCTTTATCCCAGTACAGCTGTTGTCGCTAAAATTTATTTTCCTGCTGCTCTAAAAGGGGTATTCCCACCACATTGATTAGCTTTAACCCTTTCCTGACAGCCAGTCATAATAATGTGGTGCTGCATTTTTTTCCTCCTCGCTTCCAAGAGCCATAACTTTTCTTATATTTCCATCTACATAGACATATGAGGGCATATTTTTTTTGCAGGACAAGATGTACTGTTAGGGTACTTGATCATTAGGGTATGTTCACACGGCTTATTTTGCCACACATTTTGCCGTGTATTTCGTTATAAGTGACGAAATACGCGCCACAATTACGGTAATCAATAGTTCTCATAGAGAGCTATGAATTACGCATCGTCCCCCCGCGCATGCAATACGATCGTATTGTACGCACAGGGGAAGAATTGACGTCAATTATTAGCGGCAATTTTTCACCGCGAACAAGGCATGTCAATGGGGCCGGCGGGCTGCCGACCCCCCCGTGCTTTGGAAATACGCGCAGATCAGCGCGTGCTACCAAAGCACCCGGCATATTGCATCGCGTACTATACTCGACTCAATACACCGTGTGAACATACCCTTAGGGGCAGTGATTGTTAGTACAACCTGCTGCATTGTATAAACAATACAAAATGGTGTACAAAGATAGTGGCTCTAGCACTTTCTGCCTAGGGCAATTGCCGCAGTGCTTAAAGGGTTAAACAGCAGGGAATGGAGCCATCTCTGTTCCCTGCTGTTACCAATGAGTGTCAGCTGCAATTAGCATGTTGCACCTGCCTCATATGTACAGCGAAACCTCGGACACAGATGTGAACCAAGCCTTACCTCTCAAGTGACACAGTAATATGCTCTCCCTGCCTTGAAATAAAGGACCACGTTGGTGCCAATACTTACTTCTCAGTGTCTGTTTTTGTGATCAGGAGCGCCATTTTGTGACAGACTGCTCCTGTAATTCCCCCCAGCCTGTTTTTTTTACATTCTACTCAGTAAGTTAAAGGGGTGTTTAATTATACAGTATATCAATTGGACATGCCATCAAAGTCTGATAGCTGCGGGTCCCACGTCTGGGATTCTCAGCTATCTCGGTAACAGGCCCTTGAAGGACTCGTCTCAGAATGGAGAGACGGTTATGCTTGCACACTAATCTCCATTCTGTTCTATGTGAATTTCCAGTATGGGGGAGCGACATGTTCTGCTGTACTCAGAACTGCTATAGAACAGAATGGAGAGACGTGCTCAAGCGTCTCCATTTTAAGACAGCACTGTTGGGAGCCCATTCCTTAGATAGGTGCAAGTCCCAGAGGTGGGGACCGCACCTGTCAGACTTTAATAACATATCCTAGCCGTATACCATCAAAGTCTATTGGCAGACACATAGTTACACAGTTAGTATGGTTGAAAAAAGACATATGTCCATCAAGTTCAACCAAGGGTGGGGAAAATGTGGGTGAATGGAGGGAGCTAAGTAGTTTAAGCTCAGCTTCCCTACTAGTGAATACTTTGAAACCCATAAGGCGAGAACCAATCTGCTCTAAGGAAGATTTCATTTCTGATCCTAGAGTTGCCATCAGATTGGAACTAGAATTTTATACGGCTACATACTATACTTATTAATATTTTTTAGTTTCAGGTAGTTATCTAAGCCTTGAAACCCTCACCTGTCCCTGCTGTGTCCAGCTCCTCAGGCAACTATTCCATAGATTTACAGTTCTCATAGTGAAGATTGAATCCTTTTTTCTCCTGCTGAAGGAATGTCCCCTTGTCTTTTGATGGGGCTTGACATGAAATAATTTTTTCCCCATTCTTTTTATTGGGACCATATATACACACACATCTATCTATCTATCTATCTATCTATCTATCTATCTATCTATCTATCTATCTATCTATCTATCTATCTATCTATATACGTATATATAGCTTGGTGTCATCTGCAAAAATAGAAACAGTGCTATTAATCAGAACAGCAGAATTGGGAAATTAGTTTTGAAGTATAACACAAGCTCAGGATCAGTAGCGGATGAGTATCTACAGTGATTCTCCACTTTCTATGTAAATTAAACCCACACAGAAACTGTAAAATGGTGCTCAAAGTTGGAGATCAGCTAAGGTTGAGGAGATCGCAGTCAGGTAATACCAGTGCTAGACATATCTAGAGCAAAGATCTAAATCTGGTTATTTTTCTATAGTGGAATTAAGCATAGACATAACCACAGTTAACTGTACAACATAACCAAACAAAGCCAGGGCTGTCTTTATTGAGGATAGTATAAAGTACATTGATAGGCAGGCAGGTTAATGAACGTCATGTTCCTAGGTTAATATATGCTAGAATTCTTTGCTACAATAGTAAATAACTGTTGACTTTCTTTAAGCGTCTGATGAATAATTTGAGCTCTAGATTGACAGCTTATAAAGGGTTAATATCTTCAGTGTAATTTGCTTGAAATGATGAAGTTATCTGCGAAAAGAACAATAAATTATGGTTAAAAAAGTCTATATCTATCTATCTATCTATCCCATATACCCATTATTCATTCTATTATTATCTTCTATCTATCTATCTATCTATTATCAGTCCCTCCCCCCCTCCCTTTCTCTCCCACCCCCCCCCCATCCCCTATCATTATCTATTATCTATTATCTATCACTATCATCTATATCTATCTATCTATCTATTATCCATCCTATCATCTATCTAATCTATTCTATCTATTATCTATTATCTATCTTTCTATTATCTATCTATCTATCTATTTATCTATCTATCCTTCCCCTATCTATCTATCTATCTATCTATCTATCTATATATCTATCTATCTATCTATCTATCTATCTATCACTCCCTACCATCCCCTATCTATCTATCTATCTATCCCTCCCTACCATCCCCTATCTATCTATCTATCTATCTATCTATCTATCTATCTATCTATCTATCCCTCCCTCCCTCCCTTCCTCTCCCCCTCCCTCCCATCCCCTATCTATCTATCTATCTATCTATCTATCTATCTATCTATCTATCCCATATCTATCTATCTGATCTATCTCTCTCTCTCATATCTATCTATCTATCTATCTATCTATCTATCTATCTATCTATACCATATCTATTTAACATCTATCTATCTTTCTATCTCATATCTATCTATCTATCTATCTATCTATCTATCTATCCCATATCTATCTATCTATCCCTCCCTTCCCTCCCTCCCTCCCATCCCCTAACTATCTATCTATCTATCTATCTATCTATCCCATATCTATCTATATCTATCTATCTATCTATCTATCCCATATCTATCATCTATCTATCTATCTATCTATCTATCTATCTATCTATCTATCTATCTATCTATCTATCCTCTATCTATCTATCTATCTATTATCTATCTATCTATCTATCTATCTATCTATCTATCTTATACACTACTCACAAAGAGTAGCAAAAAATCCAAAGCAATACGGTCAGCTCACCTCCCATGTAATTGGCAACCTCCGGAGTGCACGGAAGGGCAGGAGCCGCCATTAACAAGTATCCATAGGAAATAGCAACTCAATCCAGCAACATCCGGGGTAAAATAAAACGATCCAACTTTTATTGAATAAGATTAAAAATTCAAATCATAAACAAAAAATAAACAGAATCACAATATGAACGCTATTCGTTCATATCGTGATTCTGTTTATTTTTTATGATTTGAAATTTTAATCTTATTCAATAAAAGTTGGATCGTTTTATTTTCCCCCGGATGTTGCTGGATTGAGTTGCTATTTCCTATGGATACTCACAAAGAGTACACGCAAAAAGTTAAGTATGTTTGGCTTTTGGTTGAAATTTCAGTGGCCACTTCCGTCTGAGAGCATCCTGCTTGAAGCCTCACAATGGCGAGGTATGTTGATCAATTCTAAGGGTTTTGTTTTGGGTTCATGATGTACAATGTAAACAGCAGGATGAGGAGGACTTTTTAAAATCCCAATTAAAAATTGATCCCAAAAAAGCCTCGTTCCACGGTTATTGGGACTGTTTGGAGCCGTATGGCCCCGTATTTGCGCTTTTAGGGGACCCCAACCCGTCCGTAATCGGTAATCAGTTCTCATAGAGAATTATGGTTCCGTCTCTCCCCCCCGTCGGCAATCCCCCGGGGGGGGAGAAAGTGACATGCACATTATTAACGGCGGTACGCGCCGTGATAATGACAGCTATGGGCCGGCGAGCTCCCCGGCCCCCCCCCCCGGCTGCCGGCGTATTTGCGGGGCGAAATCCGCCCCCGCAATTACGTCGGCAATAAGCTGTGTGAACGAGGCCTAAATGTAATTGGCGATGAAGAGATCAAACACCTGTTGTGAATTTTGCCATTAAGCTCCTTGTTAGAGATCAGCAAGTTGTGCAACAAGTACTGAAACATTGACTAGTTGGACATGTGCATCTAAAGGGAAGAGATGGGCTCATTTAGTGCATTTCAAAAAATGTTCAAGAAATTTTTTGTACATCCTGAATTTTCAGAGATAAACAGATCAGTCGTGTGCTCCACAAATGTGGTCTTTATGGAAGAGCGGCAAGAAGAAAGCCATTTTTGCAGGGAAGCCATAAGGGGTACCATTTGCAGTTTGCAAAAAAGCGCTGCGAGGAACAACAAAGATGTGGAGAAGGGTCCCGGGAAATGAACCTAAATGTCAAAAATTGAGCCTTTGTATGGAAACTGTATAGCCCCGAGGTCTTTGTTGCCCATAACAACCAAACAGAAACTCAGCTTTAATTTATATACTGCTCGAAAAAATAAAAGCTGAGCTCTGATTGGTTGCTATGGGCTCTCATTGTTTGCTATAAGCTCTGATTGGTTGCTATGACCTCTGATTGGTTGCTAGGGACTCTGGTTGCTATGGACTCTGATGAGTTGCTATGGGCAACAAAGAAAGTCTTACAGCTAGACCGTTTTAATACCTAAGGCCCAATGTGTGGAGGAGAGCCAGCACTGCACATCACCCTGAACACACCATCCCCACTGTGAAGACTAATGGGGGTAGCATCATGCTGGGGGGAGGCTTTGCTTCAGTAGGGGTGGGAAGCTTCCAGAGTTTATGGGAAGATGAATGGGTAAATTTCAGGGCGTCCTGGAGAAAAACCCGTCAGAGGCTGCAAAAAAGATTGAGGGCGGGGGGGGGTTAAATTTCCAGCAGGCAAAACCCTTAATTTCACAGCTAAACCCACAATGGAAAGGGGTTTAATCAAAGTTTTTAATGTGTTTTCAATGTCCTAGTCACGCCAGACCTAATCCCATTGAGAATCTGTGGAAAGGGCTTTAAAATTACTGTTTAGAAAAATTTCACCCCCAATCTGATGAGCTCGGGATTCTGCAAAGAAAAAATTCTTCCAGCCTTAGATGGCAAAACTGGTAGAGAGTCCCCAACAGACTGCAGCGGTCATTAGCTAAAGGTGCTCCTGCAGAGTATGGACTCAGGAGGACTGAATACATATGCACACTTACTTTTCAATTTTTTAATTTGCAAAAATTTGGAAAAGCAGGTATTTTCTTTACACTTCAAATACTTGTTACTTTGTGATGTTTGGTCACATAAAATATCTATCTGTCTATCACATATCTATATCTATCTATCTATCTATCTATCTATCTATCTATCTATCTATCTCATATCTATCTATCTATCTCATATCTATCTATCTATATCATATCTATCTATCTATCTAATATCTATCTATCTATCTCATATCTATCTATCTATCTCATATCTATCTATCTCATATCTATCTCATTTATCTATCTATCTCATTTATCTATCTATCTCATATCTATCTATCTCATATCTATCTATCTATCTATCTATCTATCTATCTATCTATCTATCTATCTATCTATCTCTCTCTCTCTCTCATATCTATCTATCTATCTATCTATCTATCTCATATCTATCTATCTACCTCATATCTATCTATCTATCTATCTCATATCTATCTCCTATCTATCTATCTATCTATCTATCTATCTCTCTCATATCTATCTATCTATCTATCTATCTATCTCATATCTATTTATCTCTCTCATATCTATCTATCTATCTATCTATCTATCTCTCTCATATCTATCTATCTATCTATCTATCTATCTCTCTCATATCTATCTATCTATCTATCTATCTATCTATCTATCTATCTATCTCTCTCATATCTATCTATCTATCTATCTAGCTCCTATCTATCTATCTATCTATCTATCTCTCTCATATCTATCTATCTATCTATCTATCTCATATCTATCTATCTCTCTCATATCTATCTCTCTCATATCTATCATCTATCTATCTATTATCTATCTATCTATCTATCTCTCTCATATCTATCTATCTATTTATCTCTCTCATATCCATCTATCTTTCTATCTATCTCATATCTGTTTGTCTTTGAATTCTTACAACTTACTATGTCACTTGTGAATCACTTCAGAAGTAAAACTGGAAGCAGAGCCAGGAGAATGAGAGCGCTCACTGAACCACAACCTGGAAGGAAATATAAAAAAAATACTCTTCACAATTTAAATTGCACTCGATTGCAGTATGTTCCACTCAATAATCTCTGCCATTATACCTAAAATACCAGATTAATCTCATACAGGACCTGTCAGCTCCCTTTATCTTTGTTTGTAACTCTGAATTATGAAGGTCCTCTGTTATCCCTCCTTTATGAATAAATTGACAACTGGGTGTTACCATTCCCGTTGTCAATGGGGTTGTGTCCCTTCACAGTCTTCTATGGTCAGCACTGGTTGGACAATGTCAGAGTGTGAAGTAATGTGCCTGACTGACAATGGTGATATCCTTTCGTCAATTTAGTTGTACATTTCCAGGAGGAATAACAGAGGAACAGCATAACAGAGAATTCTAAGATCATTTCTGCTTGGCTTTTCCTGGAAAGCTGAACATAAGGTACATAGACTGAAGGCCAAAAAAAGACGGATGTCCATAAGGTTCAGCCTATTGTGTTGTAGCTACATTTACATACACCCCAAAAATCCATTTGTTCATTTACAGCGCCACACTTGTATACAGATTGTTTTTGCTACTGCAGCTTCACCCCATTACCTTCAATTGGGCTGAGCTGCAAAACCACACACAACTGGTGATAAAGTTTTGTTCCCTGGAACTACAATTTTGATAACATATCCTAAGGATAGACCATCAGAATCAAAATGGTGCTGGTCCAACTGCTGGCACCCATAGCTGTGCCTTGTTAACATGAAGTTGGTACGTGTACTTGCTAAACCTCCAATTTTTACAGCAAATGCCACCCTAAAATGGGCATTCCTAAGTGGATCAGGGGGAGTTTCTGGGGATGGGCGGTAAATCTCTCGGAATCGTGAGAGAAAAGTTTGGCAAGTAGGGAGATATGCTACCTGCTGGAGAACTATGACTGATACCGTAGGGATGATGGGAGCTGGACCCCCGAAGAACTGATATTGATTAGCCATCAATATTGTAGCCTTGGACAACTCCTGTAAGTGTTACTTTATGAGCTTCACATAATTGTCCATTTTTCCCTTAAAGGGACTGTCCCACCATAGACCTCAGGGAACCACAGCTATCTCAAGAACAGGCCCCCAAGAGCAGCACTGAGACAGGGTAGTCTGCCGCTCTATGCAAATAGCCCCCCCCCCCGTATGGAAAATTCAACAAAATCCATACCTTCTTGCATCAACGTTTCTGGCTGGGATGAAGATGCACCTTAGATGGTAGCATACTCTTGCCTATCCTTTGTGCCGACCCTGCCCAAAAGTATTGGCTCAATATGGAGAGCTGGTCGTGCTTGCACACAACTCTCCACAATCAGCTGACTAAAGGGATTGTGGTGCTTCAGCAGGTGCCATATCTCCTTACTTGCCAACATTTTCTCCCCTGATTCTGAGAGATTTAGGACCTACTCCCAGGAACACCCCCAATCCATGTGGAAATGCCCATTTTGAGGTGGGTTTGAGGGAGAAATGGGAGGGTTGGCAAGTATGCATATACCCTTCAGGGGCCCTATGAAACTAGCAATATAGTATGTCATCAAAATCTATGGGCGCTGTGAAGCTCCTCAGCTCCTTTCCCATAAACCTTTGCTTTATACAAAACAGTCAGGTCGACATGTCCCAACACGCCAACGCCAGTTTTTTGTTCTATTTTGCGACAAACCCACTTTTTACGCCATATTCTTGTTGTTAATGAACTGTGGTACACCAAAACTAGGCGCGTTATACGCCGGGAACGACACTTTGCAATGCGCCTAAATATAGTGCACTGTGCACTCCTGTTGCAAAATGCGCCTATTGAGGCGCCTTACATATGTTATGCGCCCCCGTTGGGCAATGAGCCTTCGATAGACGCATACCATATACTATCAATGATATGCTATGCGCCACGAGTTGAGCAATGCGCCCTTTTTTGATACAATGCGCCCTTTTTTGGATGCAATGCGCCCTTTTTTGATGCAATGCGCCCTTTTTGATACAATGCCCCCTTTTTTGATTCCATGCGCCCTTTTTTGATGCAATGGCCCCTTTTTTGATGCAATGCGCCCTTTTTTGATGCGATGCGCCATTGTTTGATGCAATGGGCACTTTTTTAATACAATGCGCGCTGTTTTGATGCGATGCCCCCTTTTTTGATGCAATGCGCCCTTTTTTGATACAATGTGCCTTTTTTGAAACAATGCCCCCTTTTTTGATACAATGCGCCCTTTTTTGATACAATGCGCCCTTTTTGATGCAATGCCCCTTTTTTGATACAATACGCCCTTTTTTGATACGATGCCCCCTTTTTTGATACAATGCCCCCTTTTTTGATACAATGCCCCCTTTTTTGATGCAATGCCCCCTTTTTTGATACGATGTGCCATTTTAGGTGCATTAAGTAATCTATGCAAGGTATACCTGACGGCAATTTTTAGAAAGTATCAGACTTTCAGGCGCACTTTACACTGATTTAATGCACCTTAAACTGGCATGGATACGCCACTTTTCGGACATGTCGCCCTCAGTGAGGTCTGAAAGGCGCGTAAATCCTCACACCAACTAATTTATTGGTGGCTCTCCCCAAGGAGTGATTTTTTTTCCCCCATCAAAACTATGCTGAGGACACCCCTTTAAATACATACATATACAGTCGTGTACTGTGTTTTTTTTTTTCACTAAATATGTAATGGTTGTGAACTTACACAGGGTTGATTGTCCATTTTCTGTCCTGTTATCGTCTTCTATGATTGTGTTCGTAGTTGTTCTAAATGCAGAATCCAGGCTAAATAATGTAGGTCTTCTTCTTGAGCTCAGTGAATCCCTCGTTGTTTTGTCTGTATCATACAGGATATCTAGACTGACTGTGAGTCTGTCACTTCCACCTTCCAATTTCTGGGGTATTACACTAAATTCAGGGTCAACATGTATTTCGAGCCGTAGTGACCCATTGACGGAATCGGAATAGGCATAACTTACGCCATCACTTGCCATTAGAGTCACAGACACATCAACAGTTGGCGCTTTGATCAGAGAGGTGCAGAGGGGATCGCTGGAATTGATGCAAAGGGTTTCATTCTTCTGGACTCTAACTGTGTACAGGAATGGTTGTCCTGCTGAGGCTTGAAAAGTTGCTGACTCAATCTCTGTTTCCCCAATGTGGGTTGGTGGGACGGTAACCAAAACTTCTAGTTCTTTATTGATCACCACAAATCTTTGTGCTCCAACTGTGGAAGAAATATCATGAGACTTTGAGATGTATAAAGGAACAAGATTCGCATAAGGCGGTGTTCAGATTGGGAACCTCGGTCACATGGAAACATGGAAATTGACATGTCAGAACTTCCTCTAATATCACCTCATTGTAAGAGTAATTTACCGACATCAGGACCAAGCTATTTTTGGCCTTTAGGACCATATGTGCTATTTTAAATGACTTTTTATTCTTGCCAATTTGGACTAATAACTTTATTCTATTTTTTTTTTTTTTTTTGCATTTTTTGCTACAAAAAATAGCTTTCAACATGAAGGGACAGTTAAATGAAGACTTTTTCTAAAAATAATTGGTCAATAGATTTTACTTAAGTCATAAAATCAGAGCTCTAGGTGCACACAGGTTTCAATGGTTACCTGACCATAACTCTGTTATCTGATTAGAGCAGGGTATATGCAATTGTAATACCAGCAACTACCCCCTTCATACATAGAAGGCATGTTGGTGGTTGTCTTATCAGTATTTTTGCATTCGTGTAATCTCCCCATGTATTTTACTGTGGCTTTTCTGCATGCTGGTGTGAACAGGTATCAATTTACAGTATGTCATTTATTTGCCCAAAAGTACTGGGGAGCAGAGGGTGTCTGTATTTTGTGTTGGACACCTAAAAAGTGCTCGGCAGCTCGCTCAATCGAATAGTAGAGGCGTCCTAGCGCACCACACGTATATGCATTAATGACACCCTTTTGTATCACCTTATCTATATGCATTTATAATACCAGCAACCACCCCCCTCATGCATAGAAGGCGTGTGAGTTGTTGTCTTATCGGTATTTTTGTATTTGTGCAATCTCCCTGTGTCTTATACTGTGGCTTTTCTGCATACTGGTGTGAACAGGAATCAATTCAATGTGCAGTTTTTTTTATCATCTAATTGTTCCCCTAATGGAGGGGTGTGTGAGCTACTGCTCAGCAATTACCTGCACCTGTTTATCTTTCCCAAGTAGCATAGGGGCCTGTGTCTCTAGTCCAGCCATTGAGCTGTAAGTATGGCCTGTGTTGTGTTTTTGAGCAGGGAATGATGTCACCTATCACCCCATGGATTGACTGAGCTCTGGAGCAGACTAATTATCTCGGCCGGCCCATAGACATTCATTATTCACGATGCGTATTCGCCGCTAGTAATTGACATGTCACATGTCGGACAATACGCCGAGCGGGGAGAGGAGGCGTAATCCATAGTTCTCTATGAGAACTGTGGATTACCGTAATGACTGGGACGGATTTCACCCCGTATTTAGCGCAGTACAGCGCAAAATACAGGGTGAAATACGTCCCATTTTAAGCCGTGTGAACATAGCCTAACAGTGTCTCAAAGTACATAAGATGGTTTTGTCCAGCTTCTCTGACAGAGATCTATACAGCAGAACTTCCCTTCTCAACTCCAGGCTGGGAGTCACGCACCACACCCCAAGACACTTGAGTTCCTGGCTTTATAGGCCAGGGAAAACCCGGGATGGATATGCGGGAGCAGTCATCCCTCCAAACTCTACGACTACTCCAGTAAAAAGCCGGCCAGGAATACCACTGCTCTGAGCAGTGATGCTAAAATAAACAACCTGTCTGTAACCTAAGGTGACAGACCTATATACCCCGCAGCCTTCACCGCAGCCCTGAACCACAGTGACACATATTGGCCCTCGATGACCAGGCCTTGTGCCTTTTCACATACATATATGTTAGCAGTTTTGTATTACGGGAAAAAGACACAACCTCCACACAGATATAGACCTGGACGTCCTATGGCATCCATTATGATGGACCTACTGTTGTAGGGGAAACTCATTGGGACACTTATCTGGCTTTTGGATATCTATTTGGTTTATAGGGTGCACAAGGATCCCAGAGGGACAGCTCTGGAGAAGTGGCGCCGCTCGCTCCACTTACAATGGCGTTAATATCTAGGGACATAGTATGATCAGTTTAGGTCCCATATATATTTCTTTTCCTTTCTCTCCATATTGCAGGTTTGAAAGCACGGGCTTTTCGCACTCATTTTTTTGCCCTTTTTTTCCATGATGCGTTAGGCTTTATATTATAAGATTCTTACACTAGATTTTCTTTTATATTAAGTAAAAATTTTTTACAAAATTATCTTTTCTTTAACACCAAAACTAGTGCTAAGATAAGTTCTGCAATTGTGCCACTTTTTTATCACAATTGTTTACATGCAGGTAATATAACGTTTTACGGTCATTGGGGCAAAGCTAGAAGTTGCCGTTTGGCCTGTCAGAGTTTTTTTAAAAAAAAAATAGATTTTTTTTTGTGTTTTGTTTTTTAAAAGGGGGTGGTTGGGGCATTTTTAGATGCATTTTTAGGCTTAGTTACATGGTAAATACAGTCCCAGTTCTAACTGCAGAGGTGATCTGGGTTTGATAAGATCCAGCAGCACCTACAGTTACTGAGCCCTGGTGGTCATGTAACCGCTGGGGCTGGGAAATTGGAAGTTGGGAGCCTTCCTACATATCTGTATATACAGCACTCATTGATAACAAATAATCCATCCCTGCCTCCTCAGTGGAGAGCCCAGCTCCCATTGACAGCCAGCTCTCCACTCCTGCTGATGCACAATTAGTATACAGCTGAAAACTCTGCATGGCTGTTTTAAAATTTAATGTGTTCCACTTGTGTATTTGATTTGGGGGTCCCACCATTATAGTTGACTTAGAGCGGCCACCAGTGGAGTTGATTTTGGGGACCAACTAGTGGAGTTGATTCCTTTGGTCCACCAGTAGAGCTCATTCTTGGGGCCCACCGGTGGAGTTGATTCTTGGGGTCCACAGGGAGTTGATTTTGGGGGGCCCACCAGTGGGGTTTTTCTGGGGTCCACCAGTGAAGATCGGGGCGGGGAAAGGTTCTGGTCCTAGGAAAAATAAGACATACCCCCCCCCAATGGGAAGTACCCCCACTTTTTCCCCCTTGTGCCCCTTTTTTTCCGGGGGATGAAGTGGCCACCTGGGCGATCCCCTCCCTTCCCCTTCTTCCCTCCAAACCCCTGGAATATTTGGGGGCCCCCGGGTGGAGAGATTTTTTGGGGCCCACCCCGCAGCTACTGTACATGAGTGCATATACTGCACATGCCTTTTGCTTTCTGCCTCTTCTTTTCCACCATTCTCCTTGAATAGCAGTCCCAGACCTGCCATGCCCAGGGGGGCCCCAAAATGGGTTTCCTTTGCCCCCTGGGGGCCGCTGGCCTTCTTTCAGTTTTCACTGCTCTGCATTTTTTGTGCTCTTGTCCCGGTTGTCGATGTTTAAGGAAATGCCCCAAGACTCGAGATGCAAGTACTTTGAGAATGGGGCCAACTGATGTCAGAACACACTAAAGTGACCACAATGTACTTATTGTAATGCTAATTTACTGAGCAAGAATAACGCCCGAGGATTGTTGTTTTCTTGTACACTGTTTCTTTAAACTGTCCACTATATCCTATTGTATGATCTTACTAGAGTTTTATGGAATGATTGGACTGTATTCTCATCCAGAGTGTTCCCCTTTTGATGTTCACGATGATCTTAGTTAACCTGGCAGCACCTGGTTGAAACTTTTTCCACGGGGTTTTAAATAAAGGGATTTCCCAATAAATTGAGGGATATCACTGGAACCACCAAAGTTTTAATTGGGTGCTTTTTCCCCCCTTTGGATTTGCCCCTATTTTTGGGAACGGGCCCTCAAAAATGAAGTCTCAGAATGGAGAGCTGGTCATGCGACTCTCCATTCTGTTGTATGCAGAGCCGTCTCAACAGCATTATGGGCCCCTGGGCAGAGCACTGCAGTGAGTCCTGTCGAAAAAAAGGAATCACACTAGGTCATCCTTTATTTTTGGGGCCCAGCGTCGCAGCCCCAATCGGGCTGTGGGGGCCGCCGCGGCCCTTCCCTCTTTTTTGGCTACCGGGGACGAGTTCCCCCGCGCCGGGTGCCGGGGCGAGGGCGCACTCGCCCCCGGGGCCGGGCGGGGTACTTACCCCCCGGGCCCCGCACCCCCTCCTCCCCCCCGCGCGGGTCCCCGTGCTCAAAGGCAGCGCGGGGCTCTGTAAAATTTAAAAGGGGCGGCCGTAATTGGCTAATTCCCGGGCACTGCTCTTTTTACCGGGCGCTTCCCCCCTCCCTGCCGTTTTTATCCCTTCCATTGTAAAGCGTTTCCAGTTTTTCCGTTTGATCTACCTTTTGTACCTCCCTTGCTACCGTCTTTTGACCACGAACCCTCCCGCCTGCCCGACCTTCCTGCCTGTCCCGCCCGAACCTTACCGCCTGTCCTGACCTTCTGCCGTCCCCGATAAGCCTGTTTATGATTTTGACCAGCTAAATCCCGGCTGCCCCGAAAGCAAGTCATTTGGGGGTATGCCCGGTAGACTCCCCGCAGCAAGTCCATCCCCTTTTGCGGGGGCTCTGGTGAAAACCGGACCTACTTAGATTCCGCTCCCTGGCGTGGCTTACACCATCGCTTGCGGTGGTCCAGTGGATCCACTTCTACGTCCGGGACCGTTACATTTAGCCATCCCCAAGCACACCAATATTATCACGCCACTAATGTCTAGCAGCCTGCAGCCTACAAGACTGATTAGCTGGTCAGGGAGCCTTTGGCTCCCTTCTCCACCATGGTTTTTATTTGTTTGCACATCCTAAAAACACGCAAACAGCAAAATAAGCAAATGCAGCAATTGGATTATGGGTATGTTTCTTGTATTCCTGGGACAAGCATACTCCTCCTAGGGTCCCTATACTTGTGGGGCCCCCGGGCAACTGCCTAGTGTGCTCAATGGAAAAGATGGCCCTGGTTGTATGAGAATTCTGAGTATGGAAACTGGAAACTCCCATAGAACAGAATGAAGAGTCGTGAACAAGCGAGACCATCTCTCCATTCTGAGCCGTCACTTTCTGGGGCCCGTTCTGTATTAGACTTTGATGGCATATCCTAGTGATATGCAATTAAAGTCTATGGTGGGAACACCTCTTTATGTGCCTCAGTGCCATGTCCTGTGGATCAAGTTCCTCAAATCTTTTATGTTATGTTGTACAGCTCACAACTAGCACCGTTTTTGTCACCTATTTGTGGACCTAGTCTATGATATTGCACTAAAGGCAATTTTTAGACACACCTGATTGTTCTGAAAAGGGCTGACCAGTCAGCCAAAAAATATATTTAAATTGCCTCCCTTATTTGCAGCTGAGCAGCAGCATTTGCTGTTTACAAGCTGTTTCCCTTTACCTTGTAGAACTACAAGCCCCTAGATCCTGTGCTGCTCTTTGTCTATCTTCCTTGCCAGAGGCATAACTTGAAGCTCCTGGGCCCCAATGCAAAAAATTAAATCAGGCCCGCCAAGTATGTGCTAATTATAATACTGGTGCCTTCCTATGTGGCAGGAGGGCTTTTGGCCCCCTCAGGCTGCAAGGCCCGGTAGCGACTGCTACCTCTGCACCCCTTATAGCTGCCTAATTAATGGAGAGATACGACTTGGAAAATATTTTTCTTTCCTCTGGACAACCCTTTAAAGCCGTATATCACTCATCATCATGATCACTTTTCTCTTACCAATTGCACAGAGAGTAAGGAAAATCAGGGTTTTCTGTGCACTATCCATCATTCAGCCTTGTCACAGTCGATCTGATGATCTGGTCTAGAGTTTCTCAGTTCTGTAGCAGAAAGTGGGAGCTAATGAAAGAAGAGATAAAAGTCACCAGAATCTTTATATCATGTGGCAAGGGATAACCGAACCATTTACAAAAATGTTAACATTTTCATTAAAAAATCTGTAATTTAAAAGTTTTTTTAAGGAATTTGAAAAGGTTTGACTATTAAGGCCCTCCCTTCCTTTTTGTAGTTTATATTACAATGGCCCATTATTTTGATGGTTCTTTTTAATGGGAAATGCTGGGGATAAGAAAGACATGGCTACTTTCTCCTATAAATAGTATCACAATGGCTGGGTTTGATATCAGATTCACTTAAAGGGTTAACACATCTCACATATTTATGGCTTATCGATATAAATAAATATGTAATATAAAATGGTAATAAATAATATATAAAGATTAATAAATATATGAAAAATATCTAAAATAATAATAAATAATAAATAAATAAAATGATAAATATCTAATATAATAATAAATAAATAAGTATCTAATATATGATAAATATCTAATATAATAATAATAATAATAATAATAATATACAGGCAGTCTTTAGGTTATGAATGGGATTAGGAACTGTAGGTTTGTTTTTAAGTTGAACCTTTAGTCGGAACAGTTATATTTATTAAATGCAACTCCAGCAAGTAAAATATTTTTTAGTTTTGGATACTGCAGGTTAACAACCCTTTAACATTTGTTTTACTTTCTGTGTCCCTGTTTAGAAGATTTCACCTCACATTTTGTCTCTCATGTGCTGTTGTGGCGTGCTGATATTTGTAGTTCCACAGCTACTCACTGCTGTGGAACATGGAAGTACAAGTGCCAGTATGCCACAGCAGCACATGGTAAACACATGTACTAATCCGCACCCATACAATTATTACGTGTGGTGTAACATACTGGCACTTGTAGTTCCATAGCTACTAGCTGCTGTGGAACGTGGAACTACAAGTGCCAGTATGCCACAGCAGCACATGTTAAAAACATGCACTAATCCATACCCCTACAATTAGTACATGTGTGGTGTGGCATACTGGCACTTGTAGTTTCACAGCTACTAGCTGCTGTGGAACATGGAGCTACAAGTGCCAGCAAGCCACAGCAGCACATATTAAATCCATGTGCTAATCAGTTACTTAGGACTCAGTGTGTGATATCAGCATGCTGAGCCTCGCCCCATAAGTCTCCATTTATAACTAGGAGATAGATGTAAGTCAGAACGTTGTAAGTTGGGGATTGCCTGTATTGTGATAACTAATAAATATAGAATACATAATGATAATAAATAGATATATAAATATGTCATATATAATTATAAGAAATAAGTATGCCATAAATGTGTGCTTGGTGTAGGGTCCACCTCTGGGACCTGCACCTGTCTTGAGGTCTTCATGCTTGGCTGTACTCAGAACTCCCATTGAAATGAAGGGAGAGTTCTGATCACCTCTCTGTTCTAAATGGAGACTTTTGGTAGCCCATTCTTGAGATAGGTGTGGGTCCTATCACACATTGAAGGCATATCCTATTGATATGACATAAAAGTAAGAGACGGGAAAGCCCATTTAGATGAACCTGAGCTAAAGTATCAGACACAACCCGTAGACAGGTGTGATACTATTTCGGTAAGAAAGCTGACATACATTTCTAATCCTGTATGACCCCTTCCAGAGGCATAACCTAAAACTCCTGGGCCCCAATGCTCGCTCTATAGAAGGGACCCCACCGATCACGTGCCATATATAATACAGGTGTCTTCTTATTTGGTAGACGGATCATTAGGCCCCTCAGACACCAGGGTCCAATACTAACTACTACCTCTACACCCCCTATAGGTATGTAACCGACCACTTCAACAGTGTATATGGGCTATTGGACCAGACAGACTGTGTACTTGCTGCTGAGTTCGGTATTCTTAGCTTTACTTTGGTCATCAGACTATATACAGACTCCAGTCCACCTTAAACAGCAGCCTTATGGGACCTTGGTGTAATCTTGGGGTTACATTTTCTTTTACAAAAAACTCTGTAAAAAATAGACCTCAGCTGCTCAGACCTTCAATTTGGAGAAAGAGCCATTTACTAAATTCTGATGCTTATTCAAAAAGAGGTTCTGCAGCAGCTGAGACGTCTATTATATTATTAAGGAATAATAAGCCCAAGAATATTACATGTCACTGTACCTGGTAGCAAACATTTTTTGGGACCGCTAATATTCCTATAATCTACAGCAGGGGGCATATTACACCATATTATATTACATTTACATTTTAAAAAAATTACTTGAACACCCCCAACAAAAGTGAATATCCAGCCTATACCTATGTGATATATACTGCTAATATGTATGTGACATTTATTATAATGTTATTAGGTTTATTTTAACACCAGCTACTGTCTTTGTAGCGCTGTACTCTCCTGTCTCCCTCTGTTACAGTCTATGGGAGTTATGGAAACAGCACCATTAGACATATATAGCTTTACTTATGGGTTTGCCATAAATGTCCATTTTAGAAACATCCTTTTAAAGGGGTTTAAGCAAATGTTGGAGCAAAGTACAATGTCACAAGTACGGCCTCGCAAACTACGAAGAGTAATAGATGACACCTATAAACTATACAATGGCTACCACTGCACATAATATCTTACCTTGATGGCTGGACCCCTTATAACAATGACTTCTTGGTCCACAGTCCTATTCAGTCTGTGCTCAGAGTCCTCTCTCCACACAGTAGCTGTGTCCTCGGTGTCTCACTCCTGCCCTCCCCCACGGTGTATAAATCAAATGAGGATGTTGAGAAATAAGGATACCAGTAGTACAAGATATTTGAGCAATGATATTACAAATAATTACACAAATACTGGTTTCCTAATTTTTGTACCTTCTAGTTCTGGATCAGGACTGGTATAACATGTTGGTGGACTCTTTGCAAAACTGTTATGAATGGACCTACCTTGACCATTTACTCTACAACATGTGTCAAACATAAGGCCCATGGGCCAAATACAGCCCACCATGTCTTTTTATGTGGCCCACAAGAGCTTAGACACAGCAAACAGGGATGGATCAGGTCTGGGTGAAGAAGGATCAACTTTCCATTTTCCCAGAGGACACATCCAGTGCTTTCCAGAGGGTGCAGACGCCATCTTCAATTCAGAATTCTAGCACACACCCATTCTCTATGGTCAGCAACTCACAGATGGTAGCATGGCTCTGAAAGCCTCACCCAAGCCAATGGTCCTTTAAGGATAACCATAATGCTTATGTGGCTCTTTTTGAAAATATGTTTGACACCCTTGGTCTATAATATTGGAATACAAATAAGAATACAGCCTCCCTTCCCATATTAAGTTATGTGCCCATATTTGTATTGGCATAGGACCGTGCCTGCAATGGCTTATGTACATCATCTACATACCATACCATGTTTGTATGGTGGTGTAGAGGTAGCAGGGTTATTGTAAGGGGAAGGCTTCAGAAAAGATGGGTTTTCAGGTCACTTTTGAAAGTTGTAAAGGTGGAGGAGAGTCTGATGTGTTGCGGCAGTGAGTTTCACAGTTTGGGGGAAGCACAAGAGAAGTCTTGGAGACGGTTGTGTGAGGCGCTGACAAGAGGAGAGCAGAGAAGAAGGTCCTGTGAGGAACAGAGGTTGCATGAGGGGAGGTATTTAGAGATTAAGGCAGAGATGTATGGGGGTATGTCATAAACTGAATTTGCTGGACAATGGATAGCCAGTAAAAGGATTGGCAGAGTGAAACAATTAAGAAATAATGAGAAGAAAGGGGGATTAACTGGACAGCAGAGTTTAAGAAATATTCTCGCCACATTGATTAGCTTTAAACATGTTGGCAATGGTAAATAAAGACTGTTACCAAATACATTGTTGTTTTGATTTTGCTTCTTTTTATATCTAGAGCAGTTCTTCTCTCCTGCTTGCACACACAAACTTCCATAGGTTCCCAACCACCTCTCTCTGCATTATCAGCCCTGGTGCTCATTTATGTTTCCTACTGATGACTTTAAACCTTTAGAGCTACAACCTTTTGTTATGCTCTTAAAACCACTTCATCACTAATGTCCTTCTAACAGGACCAGCTAGGAATGGCAGAGCTGATATGCCAATCATTGCTGTAAAACCACCCACAGGAAGTGGGAACCTGAAGCCAAGGGGAGAAAGGGATGGGGAACTGCAGGCTCTGTGAAACAGCCAGATAGGAAAACTGCTTTTTGAATGGATTGAAGGGGAGTAAGAGTGTTAGACAGGAGGCCATAGATAAGTTTTTTTGCTGTAGTCTAGGCGGGAGATGACTTGGGCATGAAGCAACATTTTAGTCATAGTTAAAAAGAGAGGGAATTTGAGAAATGTTTTTTTTAGGCACAGTGTCAGGTTGTGGATTTGCTGAACCACTGCAAGCGGTGGTATAAACCATGTCAGGGAGCGGAGTCTAAGGAGCCTCCTGGTTCTTCGTCAGAGCCCACCGCAAGGCCGGTTGGTTTTGCATGGCAGGAAACTTCCAGATTGCTACCCCTGATGTGACTTGCTTGCGGTGGCAGCCAGGGTGAAGCGTTGTATCAAATCATCAGGCGAGAGCATAGTCAGGAGCAGGCAGAAGGGTCTGGGAAAGCAGCATGCAACATAGTCCATAGTAACAGGCAGGAGGTCAGGTACAGGCAGATAACGATCAGGATCAAGTAATAACACCAACAAACTGGCAAGACATGTAGGAAGCGGGGAACAAGATATAGGGTCAGCACCCAGTGATTAACCAATTACTGGTGGGATGGTCTTTTAAATTCCACAGAGCCTAGGGAGTGGGTACATGCGTGCCAGCACACAGCAGAGAATCCTAGCGGAGCAGGAGTGGGGAGAGGTGAGTCACTGTGGTACGGGGCAGGAGGAGTACGAGCGCGCCTGCATTCCAGTATGGGACAGGTGGTAGGGAAGGCTCGGATGTGGAATTTAAAGGACAGAGGACAGGAGTCAAAGATTATCCAAAGGCAGCGTATCTGTGGGACTATAGAAAGCATGGAATCCTTGACGGAAATCTGGTGATGACATTGAATGGGATGGGGGAAGATGATGAATTCCATTTTCTCCAGGTTGAGTTCTACACAGCAGGGGGAGAAAAAGGAGAATTTGGGTGTTTGACACTCTCATAGAAAGCAGAGTTAACATCAGGACTGGAGTTGTTTACATTTGAGCGTCGTTGACATAGAAGTGGTACTAAAAGCTGTAAGAGTCTATGAGATGACCCAGACTGGGACTACAGACAAAGAAGAGCATGAGGGTGAAAAGAGAAAGTTGTGTGAAAGTGACAGACGCTAAATGCTCAGCTGATTAGCTATAAAGAGATGCAGGAGAGGGCCAAGTCTGTTATGCTAAGGGGTGGCAAAATTTGTAGCAAAAATGAGTGGCTGATTGTCTTAGAGGCAGAGGACAGGTCTAAGATGAGGAGCACAAAGTAGTGGTATGAGGCTATGTCAGCTATTAGTCATAGGTGACCTTAGTTAGGGCAGATTTAGTAGTCATAGATTCGTGTGACCAATCTATCAGTGGTCATATATATATACATGTGACTGTAGGTGCTGCACTCTTATGTATATTGTATCGGTGCCAGTTTTGTATGTTATACTGCAGAAATCAGGAGTAGTCTGGTAGAAGGAGTTGCTGAAGGCTGATATAATCAGGAAGTTCAGTTCAGGGTTGAAGTTGTAGTAGCCAGTTATTAGAGACTTTCAGCCTCAAGAGGTCATATGGCCACTGGCCAGCTGTGGACCAAAGGTAGCCCCATTGTACTGGGTCTATAAAGGTCTATTTAGACAAGTCAAAGATAGAGTGAAAGTGGAAGAGACAATGGAAAACACCAGTGAAGGAGGAGAGTGATGTCTGGCAGTGAACACTAGCCATTCACTAGGCTTGTGAGGTATGGGGTACAGGGAGCACCTGGTCCACCATTTGGAAATTACAGCCAGCTTAAATCCGTGGTCTGGGTTCTGTCTTTTGGTTCCTTATCATGCACTTTTCTTCTGGAAACTATCTCTAGACTATTGGATTTTCATATGGCAGGATAAATCAATGCTACTTTTAAATATAATATCTTGTGAAAAAAAAACCCTATATAAACAGTAGAACAGAGTGACAACAACAGGCAAACCCATTGGTTTTAGGAAATTGTGCCACTGAAGAAGGAAACTATGGCTTTGCACAACTGGTTTAGAAATCTGCTGAAAAAAAAAAAAATTGCCAAACACTTTGAAGAATGTAGTTACAAAACTCAATGGAAATGACAGGGCTCAATGGATTCTGTGTTATCATAAGACAGATATGTCACTCTCATTAATGGTTAGAACAAGGCAGCAGCAGCAGCACTATTGAAAAGCACCAGGGCACCATGCCTTTCCTCCAACGGAGCTTTCCAAGCCCTGTTGATGCTTCACATTAGTGATCATTGGTGGTCACTGTGATATACAACCAATTTTTATCCTGCTCCACCCCTGTAATATGGGATTTTGTCACAGTTTGTTCTGTACAGTATCAATGCAGCTTCATGTTACCCTCTGATGTAAGTAGCAGTTTACACCAACAGTCAGTCTTTCTTGGCAAACTCTTGGATCTTCTGAGCTCTGTCTGTGCTTAGGTTCAGTTTACTAAAATATTGTCTTTTTCTCCAGTGTAAAAGAGGAACCGCAATGGGGGTGACAATCACGCCTACCCACCAGCTAAGTTCCAAATGGAAGAGGTATACTTTACTAATAAAGGTACCTTAGTAAATAGGACATTTGTACATCTTGCCACTCAATCAGCTACGCAGGATTAACCTAGTCCAAACACATTATACTCATTTTATGACAATGTAAAATATGAATCTGGAGTAAAATGCAACTGTCACCTTAAAGCAGATAAGTTATATGTACATACACCAATCACCCCGATTCTGCATTCCCTCCTAAAATACATAAGGAGATATTCCCACCACCATTAAGAGTTATAGTAAGCGGCATCGGTATCCGTTACTGAAACATTGGGCAATTGGATAGACACTCTTAGCCTCTTGTGATCATGACACCTGGTTTATCGTGATACGAAAAGTTTAGTGTCAGCTATGTATAAACTACAAAGAAAAAAATTTTTTCATGGCTATCGTGTGATGTGGTGGGACTTTACCCCTCCATCCCACATGACAGGCTTTTAATATTGGAGAAATTTTTTGAGGAACCATAGCCGCTATGCAGATGTCATTAATGAGTTCATAGTCATGTGCGTAGAATTTTTGTTAAAAAACAACTATTTTTCGTTTGATGGGGAATTTTATCTTCAAAGAATAGGCGCGTCTATGGGATCCAAAATGCTCCCCAGCACTCGCGAACATATATATGAGTGCATGGGAGGGGAATATTTATTCTCCGGTTGGTTGTCCCTTCCTCCCCACATCAGGTGGTATGGAGGTACATTGATGACCTCCTCCTGGTGGTGGGAGGGGGACGGGCCAAACATCGGGGAATGTTTTCCTAGAATATATAAATCATAAGGGATTACAACTTAAAATTTCACATCACAATGGCAAAATGACACTTAGCTTTTTAGATGTGATACTCTCAGGCACAGAGAATGATCAAATTTTCAGTGACTCCATATAGGAAAATTATTTCAAAAAAACCCAAAATTTTTAAAAAGCAGACTCTCTACATCCTAAACACATAATCAACAATATTCCATACGGCGAGCTAATTCGCCTAAAACGTAATTCTTCCACGAAAGAAATATTCGAAGAACAACAAGAAAAAGTGATCAAAAGATTGAGACAGAGAGGCTACATTGAAAGATTTTTTAAATCAGGCCATAAAAAAAGTGTCTAAAATCACAAGAGAAGACCTATTGAGACAGAAAGAAAGAACAACAAAATTTAAAAAAGAAAAAATATAGTCTTTAGTACAACATATAGTGCAAAATACAACAAAAATTGTTAGAATTATTAAAAACAATCTACCATTTTTATATCGACAAGAAAACATGCGAGGGCCCCTGTTAAAAATATCAGATTCATTTCAAGAAGGGCCCCCACATTAGGGAATCTACTGTCTCCAAGCCTTTTTAAAACAAATGAAAGGCTTTCAGCAAAATTGGTTGAACACCAAAGGTTTTTTTCGCTGTGGACGACAAAGGTGAACAACGTGCAAATATGCACAATGCACAAAGGAGTTTTCTTCTATGGTTACAGGGGAAAAATTTAAAATTTTTAACGTATGCCAATTGCAATACAAGAAACGTAATATATCTAATCACATGTTCCCTTTTGTAAATTACCAATATGTGGGTTGCAGTAGCAAAATTTTAAAAACCCGAATTTGCAGACATCTATCAGATATAAAAAGAACACCTACAGCTAAATTTTTTCTATGGCCTCACGCCACTTTTATGAATGTCATGCAGGAGATACCCAGCACATTTACCTGCAACGTAATTGAGGTAGTACATAGACCAGAAGAGGGGGTAATATACGAAAAAACTTCTATCCCGTGAAGCATGGTGGATATTCCGCCTAACACTAGAATTCCTTAGGGTTAAATAAGCGCCATGCATCATGTTTCACTATTAAAGGGATAGCCTTTATCAGCAGCAATTATACGATCATACCAATATAAAAAGGGTTTTTATTGTTTGCATATATTTTTAATTTGTATCAGGTGTATTATTTTTCCCAACACTATATAAAGGAAATGAGGTAACTCTGACAAACACAACCCTGAATAAAGGGGACACGCCTCCCGAAAACGCGTCGGTGGAAACGCTTTGCTGAACTGTTTAATGTCTCACCTTTTTAAAATGGACTTTTAAAAAAATATTTAATAAAGCTACAAGTTTTAAAGAATCAAAGAAATCTCACAAGTTGCTGGAGTGCAAATATTTTTTCCTCACCTTAAAGTATGGATTATGCTTATATTGTATGAATCGATTAGGAGAAAACCCAATGAAGGTGGAAAGTACGTTCAATTCCACCTAACTAAAAGGTAAATAAATAGGGAGTGGCCATCATCAGATGGCACAAAGACAAGTTTATATTATCACATAAGGGCTTGTTCACACGGCGTTTTTGTGATCCGTTTTACGGATCCGTTTTGCGGATCCGCAAAACGGATCCAACAATTGTCAGTGTGATTAACATTGAGTTAAATGGCAAAAGCGCATCGCTGTTCCCACGGGAGATCAAAACGGATCCAAATAAAGTATCCAATGCTGCGTTTTGAGGATCCGCTTTCCGGATGCCGAAAACGGATCCGTAAAAAGGATCCAAAACGCCGTGTGAACAAGCCCTAAGAGGATGAAAGATAAAAACAAATACTTAAAGGAGTAAAACAATAAAAGTGATTCTCTAATATATTACAGATACATGTGAGTATATAATTTGATAGAATCAGGGCCGTTCCTAGGGGCGGGCGAGGCGGGCGATCACCCGGGGCGCCAAGGCTTCCCTCACCTGAGGGGGCGCTTGCACACCGCTTACACTGAACCCCGGCTCCCGGGACCTGGACACGCTGCGGGGATCCTGAAAAGGTAAGTGAGTTTTTATTATTTTAAAATCCTTATCTACAGGGGACACTGGCTACAGGGGGGACACTGGCTACAAGGGGACACTGACTACAGGAGGAAACTGGCTACACGGGGGACACTGGCTACAAGGGGGACACTGGCTGCAGGGGGCAAACTGGCTATAGGGGGACACTGGCTACAGGGCACACTGGCAACAGGGGACACTCGCTGCAAGGGGGACACTGGCTACAAGGGGGACACTAGCTACAGGGGAGACACTGGCTGCAGGGGGACACTGGCTACAGGGGCAACTGGCTACAGGGACAACTGACTACAGGGGGACACTGGCTACAGGGGCAACTATCATGGCTACATGGACAACTATCATATCTACAGGGGCAACTATCATGGCTACTGGGGCTACTATCTGGTTACAAGGGGGTATTACATGGCTACAGGGGCAACTATCATGGCTGCAGAGGCAACTATCTGGCTACAGGGGCAACTATCTGGCTACAGGGGCAACTATCATGGCTACTGGGGCTACTATCTAGTTACAGGTGGGAATTACATGGCTACAGGGGGGCAGTTATCTGGTGAAGCATTGTGGCGCATTATTTTATGGGGGGGAGGGGGAGGTGATTTCTTCACCTCGCCCTGAGTGCAATTTAGCCTAGGAACGGCCCTGGGTAGAATGGTTATTTCAGACTACTACTTGTTATTAATTACAGACTATACTTCGAAAATCTAGGTTGATAATTAGTGGATTGAGGTAATGATCACAGTGGAGTGACTCTGGAGTGACTATTGGACTCTGGCTATGACAATTATTTTTAGCATGATGAGGGACCATCCCTCTTTGCCCAAACCATTTTAGTGATATCACCCTTTTATCGTCTTTATGACACTTGTAATGTGATATTTTTGCACTTTATTGGCATAGTTTCATTTTTATAGCATTAGGGGAGAAGGCTATTATCATTGTTATTCATTGATTTTTAGCAGCATATCATATTTCTTATTTTGGCTTGTTTTGGCAGTTTCTTATATTTCTTTATTGAAATAACTTATTCCCTATTGCCCTCAGGCAGCACACAATGGCTTAGGCTGAGCTCACACACTGCATTTTTGTAGAGTTACTCGGAGTTTCTCAATTGCATCAAATACACATGTAAAAACTTGTTTTTTTGTTACATTTATGTTGTGTTTTCCAACTGCAAGATATGAACCCACCCTTAATCTTTGCTTTTCCCCAGTAAGCACAGAAGAATAAAATGAGTATCAGGCTTAATTCACTTGAAGGGGTTGTCCAGTGAAAAAATATATATTCCATTGGACCTGGGTGGTCCATAAACCTCCTTCCCCCCTCAAAAAAATGAGTACTTGTCAAGCTGCCAACCACCGCTGTCACTCCTGAGCTACTGGTGATCTGTCCTCTCGACTTCAATGCTATATTAACTCGGGATGAGATCCTGAAAGTTGACAAAAGAGAATCCAGGGAGCTAAGAAGCAACAGCGGTGGGGGACAGCTAGATAAGTATTATTACTTTTTCTTTTTTGGACTACCCAGACCTCAATGGAATATATATATATTGTCCAGTAAAAAAAACCACACAAATTTTATATATATATATATATTATATATATATATAAAATATATATATATATATTTTATATATATATATATATATATGAAAAAAAAGTCCACGGCACTTCCAAAATGCATTCAAGCAATAAGGTCGTTTATTTCCTCCATGCTCAAAAGAGCATGGAGGAATAAACTACCTTATTGCTTGAATGCATTTTGGAGTGCCGTGGACTTTTTTTACTCTGTATTTTGGAACTTCTTGTATCGGAAGCTTTTGCTGCTGGGATCCTCCTTTTAATTTTTCAAGTAGTTCTTTGGAGTGCTGCTATTTTTATATTTTATATATATAAGAGCATGGAGGAAAAAAAACTACCTTTTGCTTGAATGCATTTTGGAGTGCCGTGGACTTTTTTTTTACTATATATAATATATATATATATATATATATATATTATATATATATATATGTTTTTTTTTACTGGACAATCCTTTTGGAGCATTTATTAGATCCACATCCCCCATACAAGCTCTCCTGAGACAATGAACAGACATATTTTTTTTTCTTCTGTTCCAGCAGGACTACTATTCTTCTTTGTTTTACTATAGTGGCTGCCTATGGCGGACCTAAGAGTTTCTTGCTGCACCTGCTCATTTCCCCATTACTGATCCTAATTCAATTGGGATCGAGAAGTGTCCGGTGCAGCCACGGCCTTGGGTAACTTATTGGCTTACCCGGCTTATAGGTCAGTGGGGCAAATAATTGTATGTAACTTTCCACACACCTACATGGTGCCTCGCATTCACGAGGATCATTAACCTTTTTTACCTATGCCTACAGCCTCTCACCTAGCCAACCGGTATCCTATTCTGCACTCATGATGAGCAAGCACCTTGCAACAGCTGTCTGCAGATGGATTTCTGGTTGGCTCTAGTTGGCGCTATGCTCCATCAAACATTGTAAAGTCCTAGTTCATTTCCCATGAGCCCTTAAGAATTTATTTAAATTTCAGTGGAGCAACTATTTGGGTATAAGTCTCCACACACCTATATGGTTCCTCTCCTTAATGAGGAATATTATGCCGTTTGAGCTTCAGTATATACTTAGCAATGCTTCCTACCTTGCTGGCAGTTGGATGTTGGATGCTTCACACCAAGAGAGTAGCGCAGTGTCAGAGGGTGGACCTCCTCTGCTTGTTTATCTGTTGGAAGAAGTTTTCTTCTGTGCATTGCCAGGATGTGGACTCTCCATGGTGCGAAGTAGGGGGGGGGGGGGGGGATTATCTCACACCCTCAGTTGTCTCTGATCTTTTATGATACTGTTTGCTGGCAATTTTCTTTAGTTCAGGAGACTGGTTCCTGCTGCCCGAAAAGGCCTTCATAACCAGTAAATTTTTTTCATTTTTTCCTTCTTGTGTTTCAATGGACGGAACTTTTATATTTTTTTCAATGATGCAGTTGTATGAGGAACTATTTTATGTGGGAGAAGTTGCACTTTTTGAGGGCGTAGTTTGAGTTTACATATAAATTAATGATGATTTCTTTTTAAATTTTTGAATATTAAAAAGTGTTCTGCATTTTGTCTTAAATTCTTTTTTACACCATTCACATTTCAAACACAATAACCCATCAGATTAATTCTACAGGTTGTTATGGTCGTGTGGATACCAAATAGGGTGTAGGTTCTTTTTCTTTGTGTAATGTAGGCACAATATTTTTCTATTAAATATTTATTTATATTTTATTATTTATTTGATTTATTTTTTCTACACTTTTTTGTGTTTTTTACTTTTGTTTTTTAATCCCATTAAAAAGTAACTATGTTGTACTTTTTTTACACTTAGTAATGTATTAGCATATTCATGTATGTAACTTTCTTTGAAGAGATGTTAGCGCTCATAGTTAATACTATGTTAAGGAAACATTTGTGTATTTTAGTTATTACTTAGTTTACACTAGCGATATGACACGTTTTATAAAGCATTTTATATAGTAACAGCATACCTTTTAACTAAATGGTTAATATGTAACACTCAGATTGAGCCTCTGTTTCGATTCGCGGTCTATTTAAAGAACTGCATGTGTAATATAGTTTGTACCTGAGGAAGCGGGCTCGTTTGGTCCGCGAAACGCGTCTAATTTTAAATTATTTTTATTAAACTTTGACACCACTATAGTGGTTTAAATTACCCCGGTGTCAATAGTTTTTATTCATTCCCCTTTTTTTCTTGAGCGCTAACATCTCTTCAAAGAAAGTTTAATATTTACTAGCCCTAGGATCGCGCTTGCTGAGTGACCCCCCCCCCGCGCCCGAAGGAGTTCTGTCTGGCTGCTATCTAAAAGGGGAACTTCAAACGATCGTATCGATCTACATGTGTTTTCTTTTAGTTGTACCACTTTGTACAACAACAAGAGGTGAGCAGTTCTATATGATCTACTGTTCAGTGCTGAATTATTTCACTTGAGAGCGCTTCTTTATATATTCTCTACAGCTCCAGCAATAAGATTTACATATTCATGTATGTTAATCCATTACATTCTTTGTCAGTATAACACGGGCAGCACACAGTGGAGCAGGGGAATGCTCTTTGATTATGCTGTGGTCAAGGGTTAAACGTTGGGGATCGGAGGCTTCCTCTGGTCCCCGGCATTAATAGAGACCGCTCTAGAAATGGAGGTCTTAAATACAGCTCCGTTCCTAGCACAGTTACAGCACTGGGAGCTACAAAACTCAACTTTCTATAGCGACGTCTATAGACTTTGGTGCAGAAAGACAACCTGCACCGCCCAACATCTGTGGTCGGTGGGTGGTCATCAAGGAATTTAAGACTTTTCAAGACTTTTAAAAACTACCACCTCAGAATCCGCTACAATGGAAAATGACCATACTTACCTCTTCCTTCACCACCGTTCCAGTGCTGCCAAAGCTCCAGTGGTTCCTCCTTGGTCCCTCCCTGATGATGTCCCATTTACGGATCACATGGTGCTGCAACCGACAATATATACAAATTTGGGCAGCGCTGTATTCCTTTCTGTCCATGATAATCCCACCTCCAAATGGAGCCAATGGGAATGTAGCCCACCTTTCATCTTTTAGAACTATGGCGTCAGCATAGGTGTTCTTTTATTAAATGGAATCCCAGCACAACCCTTGTTGAGTCGAAATGTTGCATTTTTTTGTACTGGGATTCCATTTAATAAAAGAACATCTATGCTGACTCCATACTTGGATTAGTATATGATGCTGCAGCCAATCTCTGGCCTAAGCATTCACATGATGCATGGACATCCTGTGACCATAGAGTTCAGTGATTTGCTGCAACACCATGTGATCCATGAACGTGATGTCATCAGTGAGGGACCCAAGGGGGGCAACTGGAGCTCTGGCAGAGCTCTGAAATGGTGATGGTGGGAGAGGTAAGTATGAGTCCATTTTCTATTTTAGTGAAGTAGGAGGTGGTAGGGTTTTTTTTTTTTTTTTTAAAGTCTTGGAAAACCCCTTTAAGTCGGTGGCATAGCTGAAGGAGGAGGAGGTGCCCCAGATGGCACATTTCCTAGTGCACATCCTGGGTGGCACTTCAGGGATGTGGAGTGGTGCTCAGCCGCGTCTTAATACTGCGCTGCAGTGCACTGCTCCAAGTCCCAGTCCTAGGATGAGCAGCAGATTCATGCCGTTATTGTCCTCCTGCCAGCAAGGAGCTGTGGAACTACAAGTACCAGCATGCCTACTCAGCAAACTTGGTGAGAGTCCTGGGCAGCAAAAGCTCTAGCTACACCTCTGCTTTAAAGGGGTTGTCTCACTACACTGATTTATCTTACCTCAGTCCTGTTTTCTTGGTTTCATTTTGAATTCAGGGGTGTGTTTACTGGCTTCCACTAGGCTGCAGTAGAAGCCAGGTCTGTAGCTATAGCAACCAGTGCTGGCAATCTATCAGTATAGATCAAACAGGTCTGTAGCTATAGCGACCCGAGGAGCTGATGCAGCCCATACAAGAGGGAATATCTAGGAATAGGTAGGACACTGTTAATGGACATATATTGCAAAGTGACTTGTTTTTGCAAGATCTTTAACATAAAAAGCAAATCTTGTAGTGAGACAACCCCTAGAAGTTCTATGTCTAACAAGCAGCAGAAAAGAAGGAAAGGAAGCTAGAAGTCAGCTCACAGGTTCTGTGCTAATTGTTCTCAGCTCCTGTCTAGTAATTGAGTATCTGTTTTGGTAGAAGCCAAATAATTTTGAGTTGTTTTGTGCAGCTACCGCAAAAATCCTTACAGAGGTTTTCAGGTTTCCTTGGGTGAATTCTGATGCAAATCTTCTAGAAGTTTGTTACTTGTTACCCATATGTCCAGTGTGAGATGGTATTCCCTGCAAATGGACTTATGAGTACGTCCTGGACATTGCACGGGCTCACAAGCAGAGCCTACACGATGGATCGGAGCATGGAACCAGCGTGAGCTATGGTCAATTAACCCCTTAGATGACACAGTCAATTAAGACCTTCGTAGCTAAGGGTAAGACATACTATCATTGGGCTACCTACACCGCACTTCACTCGGAAAAGTCGACCTGCAGCTCGTCATGGGGAACGTGGATACAGGTGAATTTACTTTTTTCTTTTTAACTTTAGTGGGTTTGTTGGACACCGCGGTGGAAACCCAAAGGACTCATTGTAATTAATAGGGTCCGTCAGGTGCCGTGGGTGTCTGTTGTGAAACAGATCCCATGGCTTCCATCTTCACCTCTGCACTTTGAATGGAACCTCCTAAGGCTAAAGACCTGACAGTGGTAAGAACTAGACCACGGAGTCCATTGCTAAGCTCTTATCAATCGACTTGATGCCTTAACAACTGACTTAACGACTATTAGCAGCTTCACAACGCAGTAAGTTATATGTCCCCCAGTATAGATAATAGTGTGCCCCAGTGAGTCTTTTTTCCCCTAGTACAGGTAATAGTGTGCCCCAGTAAGTTATATGTCCCACAGTATAAGTAATAGTGTGCCCCAGTAAGTTATATGTCCCACAGTATAAGTAATAGTGTGCCCCAGTAAGTTATATGTCCCACAGTATAAGTAATAGTGTGCCCCAGTAAGTTATATGTCCCACAGTATAAGTAATAGTGTGCCCCAGTAAGTTATATGTCCCACAGTATAAGTAATAGTGTGCTCCAGTAAGTTATATGTACCACAGTATAAGTAATAGTGTGCTCCAGTAAGTTATATGTCCCACAGTATAAGTAATAGTGTGCCCCAGTAAGTTATATGTCCCACAGTATAAGTAATAGTGTGCCCCAGTAAGTTATATGTCCCACAGTATAAGTAATAGTGTGCCCCAGTAAGTTATATGTCCCCCTGTGTAGGTAATAGTGTGCCCCAATGTGTCATATGTCCCCCAGTACAGGTAATAGTGTGCCCCAGTAAGTTATATGTTCCACAGTATAAGTAATAGTGTGCTTCAGTAAGTTATATGTACCACAGTATAAGTAATAGTGTGCTCCAGTAAGTTATATGTACCACAGTATAAGTAATAGTGTGCTCCAGTAAGTTATATGTCCCACAGTGTAGTTAATAGAGTCCCCAAGTAAGTTATATGTCCCCCAGTAGATGAATATATAGTTTATATGTCTCCCAGTAGGTAGGTATATAGGTTATATGTCCCACAGTAGGTATATAGGAAGGTTATAGGTCCCCCAGTAGGTATATAGGCAGGTTATAGGTCCCCCAGCACATATATAGGTAGCTTATAGGTCCCCCAGCACTATATAGATAGCTTATAGTTCCCCCAGCACTATATAGGCAGCTTATAGATATGTTATAGGTCCCCAAGCACTATATAGGCAGCTTATAGATATGTTATAGGTCCCCAAGCACTATATAGGCAGCTTATAGATATGTTATAGGTTCCCCAACACTATATATGGCTAATTAAAAATAAAAAACTAACAGTACTCACCTTTCCTGCTCCCTGTCGCTGCTCCCGGTCTTCCTTCACAGGCGGCGTGATGTCACCAGGCCGCGCAGGCAGTGTGATGACACTCATGCTGCTTGTGCTGTGTACTCCAGTGAGCCTGCTTGCGGCATGCTTGTGGCTCACCAGAGTACTCTGCGGAGCGGAGATCTCCTCCGGACGCACATACAGCTAGTCCTGACGCCGCTGTCATCACCAAGGTCCTAAGCCAATACCTTAGTGATTGGCATCGACTTAGGGCCCTAACGATCGGCGGTGGCGCCGGGGACGAGTAAGAAGATGACGTAGTCTAGTCGTACCTTTCTTCTCAAATGTTTTCTACGTTTCTTTATCAATGTCACACTTTTGTACATATGGAGAGTAAATAATATGACTTCTGTTATCCTGAGAGACACGGGTTGGGGAAGAATGCTTCATCTGTTTTTATTCTGTAGATAATTGGCTGGTATTATCCAGCTCCAGACAATTTGCCTATTGGCAAAGCCACCAAAAATTTCCCAATGATCTAAAACGTTTTTTATCTCCTACATGTCCATGATCTCTAAAACATAACTTTTAGTAAGAACCTATTCTTGCTAAAAACATAGAGGGTAGGACACCCTGAGGATGTGTGTATAGTGGCGAAACATGTCGGGGGGGAACTGTTAATTTGGTCTTTTAACCATCAGATGGTAGGCAGAAGAAATCAAGATAGAAAATTAGGATGATATACAGCAGATATCTAACCCAGCTCCATACTATATGACAAGTGTCAGTTCAATTCAACTTTATACCTACCCTCTGTTCTTTTAGCAAGTATTTTATTTTAGAGATCATGGAAATGTAGGAGGTAAAAAAAACTTTTTGGGATAGTTGGGAAATTTTTGGTAGTTTTGCCAATAAGCAAGTTGTCTGGTGGGGGAAGAATGCTTCACACCGGCATATTTTCCGTTACGATTCGGACACTTCTCAGAACCTTCGAGACACTGGCGTTGTTGCAACATGTCTGTCTCCTGCGTAGGACATAACACTGCATCAGATGAAGTAATGTCTATCACACGTTGTTCCCTCTCAGATGCTGTGTGCAATAGATGTTCTTTCTTCACCTTCACGAGGATTAGCAGTTTGTTCCCTTTCAGATGATGTTGGCATAGCAGTGATCATTTCTTCAGTCCCAGAGATTAAAAGGGGTTGTCCCACCATGCACATTGATGGCATATTGATAGCAGATAGGTGCCCACCTCTTATCTAGCAGTAAGTAGACTAAAGTGAAACATAGGTGCAGGTTTGAGAACGGTCCCCAAAACCTTTCTGTTTCGAATAGAAAGATGTTCAGAACTCTTCCATTGTTCAGAGTACAGTCGAATGTGCTGCTCAACTGTGCTCAGGACTCCCATTGAGCTTCGGGGAGTTTAAAAGGGTTTTGCCATCATAGACATTGATAGCAAATCAATAGGATATGGCATCAATGTCAGATAGAAGCCGGTCCCACCACTGGGAACAGCCCTTCAAAACTCCCTGTTGTGAATGGAAATGTGACCACTCAAGCGCGGCCACTCTCCATTCTGTTTTATGGGAGTTCTGTGGCAGATAGTATGGACACTGCTTCTGAGCCTACATCAAGCTTGGGAGATTTGCCATCTTTTCTAAGAGCCCAGGATGGCTATTATATTTCTAGGAATCTCCTAGACATGGAAGGAGAGTTGGAGAGTTTGTTATTACATTGCAGGTCAATGGCTTATCTCATGAAATGTGTTGTTAATGACTTATAGATCATAAGAGGAAAAAAAGAGGCGAGATGAGAGATGTGATAACAGGGGGTTAATAGACTGTTCCTTCACTAGGACCCTCTATTGTTGGTGTCCACCTCTTATCTAGCAGTAAGTAGACTGAAGTGAAACATAGGTGCAGGTTTGACCTCTGGGATCTGCACCTATTTGGAGAACGGTTCCCAAAACCTTTCTGTTTCGAATAGAAAGATTATCAGGACTCTTCCATTGTTCAGAGTACAGTAGAATGTGCTGCTCAACTGTACTCAGAAATCCCACTGAGCTTCGGGGAGTTTTGGAGCTTGTTCTCGAGATAAGTGGGACCCACACCTCTATCACACATTGATGGCATATGCTATCAAAATGTCATTAGTATGTATGGTTGAACAATGGTTGAACAACCCTTTTAAAATTGTCCATTACAAGTGTTGATTGACTTATCTGCATTCATAAGGGCTTGTCTACCCAGCATGCTTTTACCGTCTGATTTTTATGCAGGTTTAGGTTTTGAAAAACTCAAAAATCTTACTGTAAAACCATCCCCATAGACTGCAATTGAAAATCCGAGTTGTAGTCCACCTGACTCGGAGTTTCAGTTGGCTGGATTGCAAAAAACGCAGTTTTTGCTAAAATGTTGGAACATGTTTATTCTTTCCACAAGATTTGTGATAAAAAAAAAATGTTCAAAGCATCTCTATTTAGGAAATGGATACAAAGCCCCATAGAGATGAATGGGACTCGTTTTGTGACTGCTAATCTGGCAGAAGAAGATGAGCAAAATCCATGTTGAAAAACGGGTCAAAATGTTGTCCCTTGTTGTGTGGACGCAGCCTTACATAGTTACATAGTTTGTAAGGCTGAAAAAAGACAAAATGACCATCCAGTTCAGCCTATTTTGCTAAAGTGTTGCTAAAGTGTTGATCCTTACTGGGAGCTTTTACTTTGCCCAATTATTGGGGGCTGAATGGGGGTTGAATTTTTGTTTGCTTTCCCAGTTTACTATATAGTAAATGGTACTATTAAAAAATACTACTGATTCAACAAAAATGAAGCCCTCATATGGCTGTGTATGTAGAAAAATAAGAAAGCTGTGGCTCTTGGAAGGTGGTGAGGATAAGACGAACAGGATGTAATAGGAAATCCCTGTGGTGTAAGGGGCTTAAATAAATGTATTACCCACAGTATAACAATTCTGGAGCAGCTCTTCTATCATGTTTCTGTTAGATGCAGGAGCTCAAATTGTCAACAAGGCATGACCCCAAGGCATCGCTGAGGTAGCTTTGCCCTACTCACCTGTCAAGTCACACGCACAGCCAGACCACCCCCTCCCTTTTCCCCTTTTCCTCTTCCTTTTTTTTCCCCTTTGCTCCCGTGCCCCACCAATGAATGCACTGACTACCGACTTGGAATGAATTGGCCACAGCAGCCATTTTATTAACAATACAAACATATAAATATAACAACCAGTATAAATACATAAATAACAGCTCCCTGTAAATATATATATATAAGTGAATATGTACCTCCAAATACCCTTACCCCAAAACCTAAAGCTCCATTTTAACCAATGTATCTAATATATATATATATGTATATATACCTCCCCAAAACACTATCCCCAACAACCAAGACACAACTGTCCATGGGGCCGAGGTCCTTGGAGCTACCATCGGCCCGGCGACCAAAATCCCCGAAGGGAACAACCACTATTCCCCCCAGCCGTACTCCACTGGCTCGGGGGCCCAAAAGGCATACTTTTTGGCTCCGCCATTTTGCTCCTCCGGGATAAAAAACCCTGAAGGAGCCCCCGTTCGCCGGGCCGACCCAATACCAAAAAAGCTGAGGGAATCCTATCCCGAAGGACTCCCCCCCAATTATTCATCCAACCCCCAAAACCTCAGCCCCACCGTGGCGTGACATGCCCCTCAGTACGCGAACCCCCCACCACCCTAGGGCTCTTTTCAATCCCTTCTTGCAAAACGAGGGCCCACAAGTCAAGCCAACACTGTCAGGTGAACCCCATCCCGTCTCCAAAATTTCCCTTTCACCCACTCCAGCCCCGGTGCCGCACCAATACCCCCCCTGTTCCGGGCCCAAAAATTTTTCCTTTCCCCCTTTTAATCTTCACCCAGTGCGATTTATGCTTCCACTGACGACCCCCCCTCCACTGGTCCCGGAATACAAAAAAGACCAAACTATCACCAAATTCGGTGGGACGCCATAACTGCAAAGGTCAGCTTCACTTTCCCCGAACTAATTCCCGGGAGTCAAGGATCCTGATATTGCCCCCACATGCACACCGGATCTCCGGGGCCTGTCCCACTCTGCATACCGAATAAATTTGGGCAAAACCCCCCCGCCACCACAACCACGCCGCCAAATCCAAAGAATCTCCCCACTCCCGGAAAAAAACCCAGTCCGCCGTCTGGTCAAAAACATCACTCTCTCCGCCCCCCAAAACAATAGAAGCCCAGAATCCAAACCAACCGCGGACCCGGGCGGGAAGAAAAAAAACGTACAAAAAACCAACCCACGCTTTCCCCAACCCCCCTTTTTTCCTTTAAGCTGACCCCGCCACCAATGTGGGCAAATAAATCCAAAACCCTTCCGACTCCCACCCCCCAAATTTTCTCCGCACCAAGCCCGGGACAAAAAACCCCACCCAGGACCTCCGCCCGCCCCCCCCAATTCAAAAGGGTGTGGTGAAAAAATCCGGACCCAAACGCCCCAGATTTTACGGAAGACCGCTAAAATTTTGGAATCTGGAAGTAAACCCCTCTTCGTCACCGGGACTGGTCCCTCTGAACCCCGCCTGGAAACTACGAAAATCCCGGAAACTTTTCAAAGGACACATAAGCCCCTTAAACCCGCCAAAACACCCCCCTTTTTCCCCCCCCTATTTGGTCTTCTTTGAACGTCGAGCCAAAAAAACCCAAAGGGGCGCCCCCCGGGCCCAACATCCCCGACTGCAAACCTCTCCCCCTCCTCCGATGGGGAGAAACAAGCTCCCCCACTGAATGCACCGAAAATGAAAGTGAGAAACCCCAACCAAAATAGGGATAACTCGAACGAGGTGCCGCCACTCCACCAAACCCCCCCAACCCGTTCTAACAGGGCAAAGACCACCGGGCGCGTGAATCCCTAGCCACCCGGCCGTGCAAAACCCCTCAACCCCCGGAAATCACAAAAACCTTAGTGAGGCCCTTCTCCTCCACCACTGAAAACCGAAGCCACCCCGCCCCATAAACTTGGACCTTTTGCCACCCCCCACCCACTGTGATGTAGGGGCCCCACAAGCACACACCCCCCCCAGCTCATCCTCCTTGGGGAAAAACGAACAAAATCCCTAAACCCTTGCCCAAAAAACCCCAACCGCATCATAAGCACGCCACCCCCCCCTGCCGCGAAGCACGAATCAAATGGTCGCACCCCGGAGGCCACTTTCCCAGAATGAGAGGGCACTCCCTCTCCCGACCGCCCGATGGGGCCAGACCCCTAAACCGTCCCACGCAAGCGAGACAGAGAACAAAACCCCTTTCAGTCCCCGGGAAAATGCCCCCCCACCCCCCAAAGAGTTCAGCTCCAAGCAACGGACACCAAAAAACCCAGCAGGGAACTATGGGGGGGATGAACTGACAATTTTTGAGGGCCCTGCACCACCCCCAAATGTGCAATGAAACCTACTTTCCTTCTCTGAACCCGGTCCCCCCCACAGCTCCACGGTACCAAAGGGGGAAAAGTTCCAGAAAACCCAATTTCCCTGACCAACGCAATTCACCCATGAGTCGGCCACGGGGCCCCACCAGCTGTGCCGCGATGACCCCAAAACCCCGAGCGCCCGCTGCATGGGTAAAAAATTTCCACCCCTGATTCGGAACACCTCCCTCCCCATCAAAAAATGGACCGACCTTTAAATTTTCGCAAAAAAGGTTCCCCAGACCCCAAACCTCCCATTCTCCTGATTCAAGCGAACAAAGTGATGTGGTTTTTTTTCCCCAGGGGCGCCCTACCAACGCCACAAAAAACCCCGGGCCCATTGGAAAAACCCCTGCGGAAAAATTTGATTTTCCGCATGACTGCAGCCCCGCGAGACAATTTTCCTCAACTCCCCTACCCTAACTCCCCCTTTAAGGCCCGAGTTTTCCCCCGGCAACCTAATTCCAGGGCAACCGTATCGATCAAATACCCAAAAATTTAAAACAAAAAGGGGCCCCATCTTCTCTCCCCCAGAGGGCCCCCAAAAAACCCGCCACCCAATTAAAACGATTGCAGAAATCCCCGAAAAGGGAAACCCCCGGGGGGCCCACACAAAAAGAAATCGTCAGGAAATGGATGAGGGAAGCGACCCGACACATCCCGACACCCCCAAAAGGAACTAAAACGCCTCAAAGTAGCGCAGGCAACGAACAGAAAATCGGGAGGCACCTATCCCAAAAAAACTTCCCCCCAAAAACACCCCAACAAATGCACCTCCAGCAGAGGGCAATAACAAAAGGGCCCGATTCAATCTGCCTTCGCCAAAACGACCCCACCTCAAAACGTCGAACCAACGCTAACGGCCCATCAAAGGGTTAAACTACAACCAACTCTGGGCTATTTCCCGTCATTAACCGAGCACCCCTTCGGGAACGATAGGGGGATGTATGAGCCAAATTGTTTTACTCTTTTTTTGGGTACCACCCCCAGCGGGGACACCACTAAATCCGGAAAGGGGGGCCTTGCAAAAGGCCCCGCCATCCTCCCTACAACACCCCCCTTTCTTTAATTTTAACCCCACCGACGGATCTATAGCCGACTTCAGGTTTTTTTAATTTAAAAAAGGGAAACCCGATTTCCCGGGGAAGGGGTCCTGAACCCAGACGCAAAACCCTCCTGCAATAAGCGTCCCTACCTGATCCTAAACCTGGCCAAAACGGGTCCATCTCGCGAAGCCCCACCGGCGTCACCCCCATGCTATGGCGTCCCCCCCTTTTTTCCCTTTCCCTTCTTGAACACCGGGGAAAAACATGGGAGGGGGTCCGCAAAAAGAACAAAATGCTTAAATTTGATCCTGTCCCGAATTTTTCATTGCCCGCTGTTAAATGCCAGCAGGGGCCCCCTTTTGGCCCCCCACTTCCCCTTGCCCCCCCCCGCTAATGGAACCACCAGGGCCGGGCCCCCCCGGCCCCCCATGAAAGGGCTGGCCAAACTTCGTGGGGGGCCCTAACCTTTTAACCCCAAACCAATATCCTTTTGGGCCCAACGACTCGACGGCCTGACCGCTTTCCTCTGCCTAACCCCTAAAAAACCAACCAAGCCATGCCCCCATATGCCCCCCTGCGCCTCTCCAATCGCGAATATTCCTGGCGCCTTTTCCCCCAATCATCTTGCCAAAATGGAAACCTTGCCCGCCCAAATTGGGAAACGTTGGGGGAAACAACGCCACCCTCCTCTTCTCCCCCTCTTCCTTTTTGCTTTCCCCCCTTTTTTCCCCTTGACCAAATTAAATTTTTCCAAAGGGGGGGAGGGAGAAAATTTCCACATATTTATCCCTTCAAATCTTCTCGCGCAGTCCTTCTTTAAATGCGCCCCGAGCGGGGCCCTCAAAGCAGACAAAACCTCACCCCGGGCCCCCTATCCAACCGCACCTTCCTGCTGCTCCTTTCAGTTTGCACGGATACCGTCACACCACTGTAGGGCTTGACAGCCCCGAATCCACTTCAGAAAGCCCCGCACCTACCGGTGTTACCGCTCCAGCCCCGGGCGAAACCCACGCCCCCAACGGACCCAGGACCCCCCCTACAGAACCCCCATTCCTACGGGCCAGCAATGCTCGCACCGCATCCCCAAGCCTCCTGTCCATCCAGCCCCGAGCGCACCCCCCCGAACAGCCCTCTGGCCCTTTCGCTGAAACCCCCCTCCCAAAGCTCCCGCACGGGATCGCAACAGCAGGGAAACGAAACCGCTAAATTTTACTCACCAGGCTGCGTGGGGGCGTAACCCCCAGCCATACCCCGCAGCATTCGCCCCGTCGGCGCCCGTCCCCCCGTCGCCCGTTGCCCGACAGACCGGGGCCAGGCCTTCAGACCCCATCAGGGGGGAGGCGACCGGGGCTTGCTCGGGGGGATCGTCGTCCCATCCCCCCCCGGGGCACCTGTCCTGCTGAGCCCCCCATCTCAGGCCACTGCTTGTCGCCCGCGAACCCCTCGGGTCCCGCCTCCACCGATCCCTCCGTGTCCCGATCACCCGCCCCTCCGTTGCCGGGCAGTCCCCCCCGACGGAACCTCGCCAGAAGGGACCCCCGTAACCACCCACCAGATCGCTGGCACAGGCACAGCGGGGCCCCCCCAGGTGGGGTTTTTGGGGCCGCGCCCCCCCGCAGAGCTTCGCCGCCCACTTTGGATTCCCCCGGGGCGAGAGGGCCACCCCGGGCCCCTGGGCGATCCCCCCACCCGGGGGTCCCCGGGAAGGGCTTGCACGGGGGCGGCGAGCCCCCGGGGACATTTAGGGGCTCGGCCCTGCAGGCCGGCCCCCTCTGCGCCGCTTCTGTCTTCTACCTGAAGCGCCTCCACAGGCCTCCCCCATACCGATGGGACTGCCTCCTTAGCCACCAGCCCCCCTTGCCACCAAACGCCCGTTTTTCCCCCGGGTTCGGGCCATACTTGAGCACGCAGCGGGGGTTCCCCGACTTTCACTCCCACGCCGGCGTCTGCTCCCCGGTGCCCATGGGCGGGGGTTAAATAACCCCGCCCCCCCCCGTCCCCACCGTTTGCCACCCCCCCAAAACGCGTCATGCGCTCCGGACACGCCCATCGAGCCGGGTCATGTCGCGCCTCCCCCGAGGGGGGCGGGGCCCGGTCCGGCGCGTCACTTTACCATCTTCTCTGCCAAGTGGGCGTGAATTTATACTCTGATACCCTCCAATGAGTGTCATACTATAGTCTGACATATCCTATTGACAAGAGGAACATAACAGTTGGATTTTTCAGAAGGAATAACAGAGGAACGGCATACTGCAGACTCCTCCGAAATTCTGCTTCACAATTTTTAGATCATGGGGAGTATTTACTTAAACAATAATGTTTAAAGGGTATTACCACTATAGACTTTGACTGAGCCCCCAAAAGTGTTGACTGGAGAGCTAGTTGCACTTGCCCTTTCTTCTTTTTGTTTCCAATATATGTCGTTCCCCTGTACTGGGAACTTCCACAGAACAGAATATAGAGTTGTGTGCAACCAATTGGGTCCCCATTTTGAGTTTTTACCCTTTTGGGACCCCGTTCTGAGAAAGTCCCGTCTCAGAGGTAGGTCCACAAAGACTTAATGGCTCCCTAGGGGATGTGCTGGTGGTTACAATCTTAAAGGAATCTGAGTGTCCTCTTTACTGTGCCACAATTTTTTAAACTTTTTTATAAAACACTGCCCAATTTTTTTTATTCTAGAAACAGCGCCGTGTAATTTATAGGATGTGGAATTGCAGCTCACCTCTAGTACATTTTTTTTCCGATTCACCAATAGATACAAAAAACTGGTCATACTTGAGCCTAGAGAGATGTGGATCAGGTGGGAATTTTCACTCTGGACTCCACATGCATTAGTAAAGGGGATTAATATAGCGAGTTCACTATCATTCGCTTACACAGAGAAAGATTCTCACACTCATCAGACTTCTCTATGCACATCGGTGGCTGAATACAGCTGCTGATTGCACAGAGCACATTTACTTTGGGTGAGTCCCTCACAAGCTCAATAAGGATACATGGATTTTCTAAACCACAAATCGTTTGTTTGCTATTATAAAACATATGTATTATATTTGGGACAGGCAGTCTATTAGACTTAGGGCCTAAGATACTTCTGTAAATGATAAACCTTAAGAGATGTAAAAAGATGGGACCAAACATGTGTGTAACACAGCAGTTCAGTGAACCCTACTGTGTATGGGGCCCCGGAGCAGACAATGTCATTGCACCTCTACTAACCCTACTGTGTATGGGGCTCCGGAGCAGACAATGTCATTGCACCTCTACTAACCCTACTGTGTATGGGGCCCGGAGCAGTCGGATGTCACTGCACCTCTGCTAACCCTACTGTGTATGGGGCCCAGAGCAGACAATGTCATTGTACCTCTGCTAACCCTACTTGTTATTGCGCCCCGGAGCAGACGGATGTCACTGCACCTCTGCTAACCCTACTGGGTATGGGGCCCCGGAGTAGACGGATGTCACTGCACCTCTCCTAACCATACTGTGTATGGGGCCCGGAGCAGACAGGTGTCACTGTACCTCTGCTACCCCTACTGAATATGGGGCCCCAGAGCAGATGGATGTCACTGCACCTCTGCTAACCCTACTGTGTATGGGGCCCCGGAGCAGATGGATGTCACTGCACCTCTGCTAACCCTACTGCATATGGGGCCCCAGAGCAGATGGATGTCACTGCACCTCTGCTAACCCTACTGTGTATGGAGCCCTGGAGCAGACGGATGTCACTGCACCTCTGCTAACCCTACTGTGTATGGGGCTCCAAAGCAGATGGATGTCACTGCCCACCAGTGCCATTGATTCTTGGGGGCCCATTGGTTCAAGTGTGGAAATTAAGGGGTCAGGGTAATACTCGGAAGTCTTAGTCCTGCTCTTCCATCCAATGTCGGACACTTCTAGCCATAGCTTGTGTGGTATATGTTCTCTTGGTGTATATGTTCTACAGTTTAAATATAATTGTAGTTATAAACAGTGGACAGTAAAGGGCTCCACCTGTAATACAGGAATATCATGATGTGTTTCATGTCAATATTATATTAGAAAAGTTTGCTGTGTTGCTCTGGTAGGCAATAGATCTTTTAAAAGGGTTATCCCATCATAGACATTGATAGCAAATCGATAGGATATAGCATCAATGTCAGATAGGAGCTGGTCCCACTCCCTGTTGTGGATGGAAAAGTGATAACGCAAGTGCGGCCACTCTCCATTCTGTTTTATGGGAGTTCTGCGGCAGATAGTATGGACACTGCTTCTGATCCTACACCATGCTTGGGAGATTTGTCATCTTTTCTAAGGTCTAGGATGGCTATCATATTTCTGGAAGTCTCCTAGAGATGGAAGGAGAGTTGGAGAGTTTGCTATTACATTGCATGTCAATGGCTTATCCCCACCCTGTGTTGTCATGGTTTTTCCCGCCAAAGTCTTGAGCGACTGCAACTGGTTACATTTCTGCAAAACAGAATGACCATACACAACTTACTGACATGTGCAGAAACTACAGCTGCCACAGGTAAAATAGGGTAATTTCTGAACATTCTAGTGCAAATTATCAGAAAACAGTGCAATTATTAATAAACATTATTATACATTTTTAACCCTTAGTAGTAAACCATACCACCTACTTCTGTATACTACACAGAGACAACACCCCTTTTGTCAGACAAGATGCAAAAGTGTCTAGAAACTTTCTAAAACATACAAAAAATGTGGTATAAAGCAGGTTCTGGTGCAGTTACCATAATAAATGTGCCCTATTGTGCTTCCTACCTGTAGGTCAGGGTGTGGGCTGGCAGTGAGGATACGCCACACGACCTGGCTTGACGTGAATGATAAACCTAAAATACCTTAGCTACTTATTAGAAGAAAGACCAAATAGCTTTAAAAATTTAAAATTAGCTCTAACCTTTGATTAACAGACTTTAAAGGCTAATTAAAAGAAAAAAGTCAGACAACAGGGCGGCCATTTTTAAAATTCTTTTATTGAGATTATTATGAACTCTGTCTTCTATTTCTTTTATGCAAACAAAAGTTTTGGAACCAAAACTCTTAGGGCGACATGTATGAATCCTGGCGCAGACAGGCCAGTTCTAAATCGCTTTAAGGTAGTATATGCGCCAGAAAGTATGAAGCAGTTCTTCTGCAGTTTATACATACAGGCGCAGTCTAGTGTCAATACGACAAGTCTGACTCAGACACCACCTTTACTCTGGTCTGGCTGTTCTTCTGCAGGTCATACATACAGGACAGTATAGAGTCAATACTACAAGTCTGGCTCAGACACCACCTTTACCCTGGTCTGTTCTTCTGCAGGTCATACATACAGGGCAGTGTAGAACCAATACCACAAGTCTGGCTCAGGCACCACCTTTACCCTGGTCTGGCTGTTCTTCTGCAGGTCATACATACAGGGCAGTGTAGAACCAATACCACAAGTCTGGCTCAGGCACCACCTTTACCCAGGACAGAACTTCTGCAGGTCATACATACAGGGCAGTGTAGAGCCAATACCACAAGTCTGGCTCAGGCACCACCTTTACCCTGGTCTGGCTGTTCTTCTGCAGGACATACATACAGGGCAGTGTAGAGCCAATACCACAAGTCTGGCTCAGGCACCACCTTTACCCTGGTCTGTTCCTCTGCAGGTCATACATACATGGCAGTGTAGAGCCAATACCACACGTCTGGCTCAGGCATCGCATTTACCCTGGTCTGGCTGTTCTTCTGCAGGTCATACATACAGGAAGTGTAGAGCCAATACCACAAGTCATGGCTCAGGCACCACCTTTACCCTGGTCTGGCTGTTCTTCTGCAGGTCATACATACAGGGCAGTGTAGAGCCAATACCACAAGTCTGGCTCAGGCGCCACCTTTAACCTGGTCTGGCTGTTCTTCTGCAGGTCATACATACAGGACAGTGTAGAGCTAATACCACAAGTCAGGCTCAGGCACCACCTTTACCCTGGTCTGGCTGTTCTTCTGCAGGCCATACATACAGGGCAGTGTAGAGCCAATACCACAAGTCTGGCTCAGGCACCACCTTTACCCTGGTCTGGCTGTTCTTCTGCAGGTCATACATACAGGGCAGTGTAGAGCAAATACCACAACTAAAGCTTAGGCACCACCTTTACCCTGGTCTGGCTGTTCTAACTGTTTGGCGCCAAAGTTTGGCGTCAAAGAATCATAAATGTGTCTGATTCTACTAATGTGGTGTGACGCTCCCAGAATACCCAAAACTTTGGCACGCTAAAAAGGTCTTGGTGCAGGCTAAAGTTTGAGTGCCCCGTTCATACATTTTATAGAACTGGTCTACTACAGCTTTTTGATGCCCGAATTCTGGCACAACCCCGTTTATACATGTTGCCCTTAGGGTCTCATGTATGAAAATTGTCTAGGTGTAAGACTGTCTTTGTTGCCCACAGCAACCAATCACAGCCCATAGCAACCAATCAGAGCTCAGCTTTCATTTTCTCAGAGCACTATATGAAATGACAGGGAAGCGTTGATTGGTTGCTATGAGCTCTGATTGGTTGCTATGGGTTCTGATTGGTTGCTATAAGTTCTGATTGGTTGCTATGGGCAACAAAGACAATCTTATGCCTAGACAGTTTTCAAACATGTCCCCCTTATGGATTCTGGTTAAATTCATATTTTCTTTGTATGTGCACCGCCACAAGTAAAATGTTTATTAGTTTCCCCAAGGGGAAATTTTAAAAATTTTTTTTTGTAATTGCTTTTTCCTTTCCAGGCAATTCACTCAGTTTTGGCCCCTTTCAGACTCACTTTAATTTTCCTGTGCCGGGGTGCGGATTTTAGGTTGTAACCACAGTGCCGAGGTTTATTAATTTTGTTTAAAAGAAAAAAATATATAACCCATAATGCGGGGTTAAAACCTTTTCAGTTTAAAATTTTTTTAAAAGACTTCCCCCAAAAAGCGTTGTTTTTTTGTAGTGCTTTTTACTTTTGCTCTTATTCCCATTTATTACTTAGCCCACAGTATCTGTCCCTTTTTTTTTGGTTTGTAGAAATTATTTGGCACTTTTGGTGTGCTTTGTGGGCTATGTATCACACTATTATTTCATATCATGTAGTGGTTTTATTTGGGCACTCTATACAGCTGTTAAGTAAAACTGAGTTTCTGTGTTTATAAGGGTTTATGAAAGGGGGAAAGCTGAGCTTGTAAAATTAAATGGGTTTTATATGATAGAGGGGGAAAAGCTAAGCTCGTGTTTATATAGGTTATATGATAGAAGAAAACCCTAAAGCTCTGGTATATATAGGGGTATATGAGGGAGGAGAGAGGCTGACCTTTTGTGATATATGGGGGGTTTTTTGGGATAAAAGGAGAGGATTTGAGCTCTGTGATATATGGGGTTATATGATAGAGGAGAGGAGTTGGGTTTCCCCGTGATATTTAGGGGGTTTATATGATAGGGGAAAGAAAACTGAGCTCTGGAAATATAGGGTTTATATGACAAGGATCTGAGCCTGTAAATCGGGTTATATGATAGAGGAGAAAACTGACCCTTGTAAAATTTATAAGTTTAATATAATAGGGGAGAGAAGCTGAGCTCTGTGATATATAGGTTATTTTTTAAAAGGGGAGAAAGCTATTTTTTGAATTTTAAGGGTTTTAATGATAGGGGAGAGAAGCTTACCCTCTCGGTTTTTAGGGTTATTAAAGATGGAAAAGGGGCCCTGAGCTTTTTGTAAAATATGGGGTTTAATGAAAAAAGGAGAGAAGCTGTCTCTGTGATATATGGGGTTTTATGATGGGGGGGGAGAAAAGCTGACTCGGTGATAAACAGGTATTGATAGGGGGAAAGAAAAGCGATCTCTGTGTTTATTAGGATTATATAATAGAGGAGGGGAAAGGTGAGCTCGTGATTATAGGGTTATTTGATAGAGGAGAGATGCGAGCTCTGTGATATAAAGGATTATATGAAAAGAGGAAAGAACTGATCTCTTTTGTATATGGGAAATTATTTTAATTGGGGGGGGAAGCTGGGGCCTGTGCTTATAAGTTTTTTTGGGATAAAAGGAGAGAGGCTAAAGCTAGTGTTTTATAGGGTTATTTGACGAGGAGAAAAAGCTGAGCTCGTTTTTTAAGGGTTTATGATAAAAGGGAGAACCCTGAGACCTTGTGAATTTAGGGTTATATGATAGAGGAGAGGGGGCGGGACCCCTGTGATATATGGGGTTTTTATTTTGAAAGAGGAGAGGGCTGAGCCTGTGTTAAAAAGGGTTTTATATGAAAAGGGGAAAGGGGAACCCTGAGTCTTGGAAATATAGAGTTATTTTATAGAGGAGCCGGAGCTGGTTCTGTAAATTTATGGGGTTTTATGATAGAAAAAGGGAGAAGCTGTTCTGTGAAAAAAATGGGGTTATATGAAAAGGGAAGAGAAGTTTGAGCTCTGTGATATATGGGGTTATAAAAAAGAGGAAAGAAAAAGCGGAGCACGGGTTGTTTATTTTAGGGTTTTATGATAGAGGAGGAAGCTGAGCACTTTGATATATAGGGTTTTTTATAGAGGGAGAAGTTTGAGCCTGTGATATATAGGGTTTATTTGACAAGGGAGGAAAAGGGCTAACCCTCCGTGTTATAAAAGGGGTTTTATGAAAAAGAGGAGAGAAACGAGCTCTGGGATATATAGGGTTTAAAAATTTTGGGGAGGAGAAGTGATTGGTTTAAATGGGGTTTAAATTATGATAGGGGAGAAGGAGCTGAGCTCTGTGATATATGGGGGGGGGTTTTATATGATAATGGAGGCGCTGACCCTCTGTGTTTATATTTGGGTTTTATAAAATAGGGGAGGAAAGGAAAGCTGAGCTCTGTTATATATAGGGTTTTTTGAAAAGGGGGAGGGAGAAGCGGCCTCTGTGATAAAGGGGGGTTTAAAAAGATAGAGGGGGGGGAGCTGAGCTTGTTAAATTTTTGGGTTAAATAAATTAGAGGAGAGAAGCGAGCTCTGGATATAAAAGGGTTTTATGCCCAGGGGAGAAAAAGCTTTTTTCCCCTTTTTCCTCTGTATCGAACTATATTCCCGTAAAATTGTATTTGTTTTCTACATAATGGTATTTTTTTGGGGCCATTCTTTTATTTGCTTTTTATTTCACCCGTTTTGGGAAACTGTTTTTTGAAAGTCACAGTATTGTTTCCTATGTGGTGGTATTATTTAGGCCCTATATGGGCGCTATGTGCTAGTCCCCGGCGCCCCACATCCGCCGCCGCTGCCGATCGTCGGGGTCCAAACCCGGGCCAAACCCAGTCGCAAAGGGTTTATGGGGCTTAGGACCTTTTGGGCGAGGGCCCCAGGGGTGGGGCCCAAAACTGAAATGTGCATCCGGGGGAACCGAAATTTCCATTTTTAATGTTTTGGGGGTCGGAGCTCCCGCAGCTTTTTACTCTGGGGGCCGCAGGCGGGATCGGCTCTGTGCGCCCCGGGAAAGTGCCCGGGCGGGGGTGCGCGCCATCACGGTTTCCCCGCGGTGGTGGTGACGTCACCCCGGGCTGAAAGAAAAGCCCGGGGGGAAGCAGCAAACAGCAGCGGGGAGCGGGGTTTCGGGTTGAGGGGCGTCAGGGGCCCTTACTTTTTAATTTGCTCTTTTTCATGCGGGGGGCCCTATAATCTAACTAAAAAACTTTGTGGGGGGGGGGGGGGGGGGGGGCTATATGGTTTTTTATAATGTCCCGGGGGGTTGTTTGTACTTTTTAAAAAGGATATGGGAGAAAAAGGGAGAAAAAAAGCACAGTAGGGGAAGTAGGGGTAAAAATTATCGGGGGGTTTATTTTGAAAACATTTTCGCTTACCTTTTGGAAAGTTTTTGCAAAAAAATTTGAGGCCCCCAACTCTCAAAAATGAAAATTTGTTTATCCCCTTTAAAATTGCTCCCCCTTTTGTGGTGGGCAACGGGTTGTCCGAGGCCCGGGGGTTTAAAAATTTCCACGGTAAAAATTTTACGATAAAAAAAAAATTTTTGGGGGACTTGGGCGCTCTCGGGGGAATAAATCATATGTAAAAACCCCAATCTTCCCTTTTTTTCGGGGTATTTATTTTTTTTAAAAAGAGGGATTACTCTCAAAAAAAAAACAAAAAAACACAACACTTAACGCTTTTCACTTGGAAATTCCCAGGGCTTCTTTCAGAAGTAAAAAGTTGGAAGGGGTCATTTTTGGGGGGTTTTTTATAAAAAATTTTTTCTTTTTACATTTTAATTTAAATAATTTTAAAGGGTTTTTTAAACCCAAAACCCCCTTACCCCTCTTTCTTTTTTTAATTTTTAAAAACAAAGATTTTCTAACGGGGATTGGGCAACAAAAAATTTAGTTTGTTAAAAAGGGTTACCCCATTTGGAAAACGCCCTTTTTTCGCATGTGGGTTTAGTTTGTTTCTAAATTAAAAAAACCATATGCTGTTTTTTTCCCCCCTTGACCCACGTTGTAATACGTTTTTTCCCCAATTTGGGTTTCCACTCAAAAATTTGGGAAGGGTTTCTATTTTTTTTAAATCATTCCCAATTTTAAATTTGTACGTTTTTTTGATTTTAATTGTGGTATCGGGGTTTTCCCTCTTTTACCCCAGGTTTTGGGGGAGGTTTTTTTTTTTTTTTTTTTTTTTTTAAATACGACCCCTTCCTTTTGGCAATGAAAAAGGCTTGTTTTCTAGGTGAAAGGGGGCACTAGAAACTTTTATATATGTGCAGGGGGTACAAATGTACTTTTATAAATGTCCCGGGGGGCCTTACAAACCCAAATTTTTAAATATTTTGTGCGGGGGGCTAAATCTACTTTTATATGTCAGGGGGGGGGTACTTTTTTCTTTTATAGTGCAGGGGGGCTATTATCTACTTATTTTACGTGCGGGGGAAGAACTAAAATTTCTACCTAAAATATGTTCTGGTGGGGCCTATAAGCAAACCAAAATATAAAAGGTGTTTGTGGGGCCTAAAAGGGCTATCCTTATAAAACCTTTGGGGGAAACCTATAAGCAAACTATATCCCTTTGGGGGGGGGACTTATAACCTCCCCATGTGTGCTGGAGGCCCAAAAACCTCCCCTATATCCTACTGGGGGACCCAAAAAATTTGCCCATAAACCAGCCTGGAGGACCTAAACCCTCCCCTATATACCAAAATGGGGTTCCAAAAACCTGCCCATATACCAATTTTTGGGGGAAACCTAAACCTGCCTATATACCCTGGGGGTCCAAAACCCCTGCCCTTTATAGGGCCCTGGGGGATCCTTTAACCTCCCCAAAAATACCTGTTTGGGGGACCCATAACCTCCCTTTTAACCCTGCTGTGGGGACCCATAACCTCCCTATATACCTCGGGGGGGATCCTTTAACCCTCCCCCCATTTCCCTCCCGGGGGGGACCCCATAACCATTCATGCCAAACTCTCCCGTTTTTGGGGGGGGGGTCCCCCCTTTTTGGGGGTTCCCCCTCCCCCCTCCCGGGGGGGATTTGGGCCTTTTCCTCCCGACCGCCTGCAGGCGGCGGGGGTCCTTTAAAAATTTTTAAACCGGGGCGGGCCGCAAGAGTAGCGCAATTTGACGCAAACTTTGCGCCGGGGGGAACCGCCCCTACAGGGGGGTTTGCAGCGGGCCCCGAGCGGCCGCTTCACCCCCCCCCGGGTCCCCAACTGTGCAGGGGAAAGGGCAGGAGGGGATGGGCTCCCCCCTCCCTCCTCTCCCTTGATGTCCCGGGCCCCGGTGTGGGGGCCCACATACAGTTTGGGCGGGGGGGGGGGGAAGTTAACGCGCGGGGCGCAGGGGGGGGGAACGCCGGCTGGTTTCTTCACTTCCCCGTGCGCCGTTTAAAGATTTTCCGGGGGCGGGGAACCCTTGGCCGGGGTTTGCAGGGAGCCTGGGTAAGGTAAGGGGAAATTTTTTAAAATTTTAAATTTTTTTTTGGTTTTTTGGGGGGGCTCAAACCTGGCTAAAGAGAGGGCAATTTTACCTGGCAAAAAATGGGGGAAATAAACCCGGCAACAGAGGGGGGGAACTACCTGGCTAAACAGGGGGGGGCACAAACCGGGAAAAAAAAAGGGGGGGCCACAAATCCCTTTTTGGTCAACAAAGGGGGGCACTTCCGGGAAAAAACAAAGGGGGGCACTCCCCGGGGCAAAAAATTTTTGGGGGCACAACCGGGCTAAAAAAGGGGGGGCACCCCCCCTGGCAAACAGAGGAGGCACTACCTGGCAAAATGGGGGCATCCCCTGGCAAACAAAGGGGGGGGCAACTACCTGGCCCAAAAAAAGGGGGCCCAATTTACCTGGCAAACCGATGGGGGCACTACCTGGCAAAAGAGGGGGCTTCAAACTTTTTTGGCAAACAGATGGGGGGCACTCCCCCTGGCAAACGGGAAGGGGGGCACCTACAGGCCTAACGATGGGGGCCAACAAACCCTGGAAAAACCAAAATGGGGGCCCTCCCCTGGAAAAACCAATGGGGGCCTACCGGGCAACAGAGGGGGCCCAACTCCCTGGCTAACAATGGGGCGGGGAAACTACTTGGTTTAACTTGGGGGAAACTATTTTGGCTAACGAGGGGGGCCCAACTACGGGCCTAACAGAAGGGGGGAAACAAACCTGGCTAAAGATGGGGCCCCCTTCCCCCTTGGCAAAACCAGTTTGGGGGCACCCCTGGTTTAAAAGATGGGGGCACTACCTGGCAAAACAGTGGGGGAAACTACCTGGAAACAAGGGGGGCACAAACATGGCAACCAATGGGGGAAATCCCTTTGGCAAACAAAAAGGGGGGGCACTCCCTTTGGCAAAACGGATGGGGGCACAAACCCTGGCTAAAAGATGGGGGCACTAACCGACAAACCCAATGGGGGGAACTCCCGGGCCCAAAAAATTGGGCATTACCTGGCAAAAAAATGGGGGCACCAACCTGGCTAACAGAGGGGGCCCAAACTACCTGGCAAACCCCAATGGGGGAAATACTTGGCTAACATGGGGGGCCCTACCTGGCTAACAAAGGGGGGAGCATCCCCGGGGTTTAACAAAGGGGGGGAAATCTCCCTTGGGCAAAAAATTTTTTGGCTTACCGGGGCTACAAGGGGGGCATTTTAATTTGGGGCTAAAAAAGGGGGGAAAATCTACCAGCCGAAAGGGGGCACAAACCTGGTTAGGGGGGGCTTTTACCTGGCTATAAAGGGCTTCCTCCCCTGGTCTTTTTTTCCCAAACCCGTTATGCAGTTGGGTTTGGAGTGGGTGTGGTTTTTTTTAAAGGGGCTTTGGCATACCGACAAAAGGGCTTTGTAATGAAATTTTTGCCGCGGCCCCGCTAGGGTGCGCCGCCCATTTGAAACCCCTTTGTTTTTTTCCCTTAAAAAAAGTTGGCAATTATGCCCAAAACCTGCCCTTTACCTGTGGGGGCCCCCAAAACCCTTGCCCCTTTTAAAACCTGCGGGGGGATCCTTTAAATGCAACCTTATAACCTGCGGGGGGACCCACCCCCCTCCCCAAATCCCTGCTGGGGGGAAAAACCCCAATTTTTTAATAACCTGCCCCAATAAATTTAAAGGGCTTTGGGGGGTTTTTTCCATAACTTTTTTGAACCTTTAACCTGCTGGGGGACCCATAACCTGCCCATAAAACCTGCGGGGGGGAAACCCCTAACCTCCAAATATTACCTGCTGGGGGCCCCTTTTAAACCCCCGATTTCCTGCTGGGGACCCGTAACCCTTGCCCTATATCCCTTCTGGGGGATCCGAACCGGGCCCTTTTTATACCTGCTGGGGGATCCTTTAAATTTCCCCTATATCCCTTTTGGGGGGGATCCAAAACCCTTTCCCATTACCTTTTGGGGGGATCCAAAAACCTGCCTATTTCCCTGCTGGGGGATCCAAAACCTGCCAATATACCTGCGGGGGGACATGTAAAAAAACCCACCGGGGGGGCATATAAATTATAAAACCCCACCAAATGGGGGGCGTTTAAACTACGGGGGGAAACCCTTTTCCCTTTTAAAAAGGGGGGGCCCACATAATTTCCCTGCTTTTAAAAGGGTCGCAAACAGCCCTTTTTAAAGGGGGTTGTTAAGGTTTTCAGCTAAAGTCAGTTAAAAAGGGCTTACCCAATCAAAACCTCCGGGGGCTCCAGTGGGGTTTTTAAAAAACCTTTTTTTAAGGCCAATGGGACCCCGGGGGATATTTATTTTGCTGGCTGCATAATACATTTAAATTTACCCTATGGGGTTTTTTTGGGCCCCTTTTTTTTTTAAATATTTTTGAGCTTAAATTGATATATTCCTTATTTCATATCGTGGGGTTTTTTTTCATAGTTCCCCAAATTTCCCGAAAAGGGAAAAAGAAAGGGGGAATTTTTTAGGGGGCCGCGCTTACGCGCCGCGGCAAAAAAAATTTGCATGGACACGCCCATTATGTTGGTATGCCACGCCCCTTCAAAAAACCACCCCCACTCCCCTAACTGCTTTAAGGGCTTTGGGAAAAAAAAAGCCAGGTAATCCCCTTTAAAGCCGGGAAAGTAGCCCCCCTTTAACCATACTGCCCCTTACAGGGGTAAATGCCCCCTTTGGGTGGGCCAAGTAAAATCCCCCTTGTAGCCGGGTTTAGACCCCAAAATTTGTGGGGCCGGGGTAGATGCCCCCCTTTGTTACCCAAGTAGGTCCCCAAATTGTTGGGCCAGGTAGGTGCCCCCATTGTTGGGCCAGGTGGGTGCCCCCATTGTTAGCAAGGAGGTGCCCCCATTTTTTAGCAAGGAAAGGTGCCCCCATTGTTACCCAGGGTAGTTGCCCCCATTGTCAGCCAGGTGGGGTGCCCCCTTTCTGTTTTGCCGGGTAGTGCCCCACTGTTTGCCAGGTATTGCCCCCCATTGTTTTGCCAGGAAAGATGCCCCCTCTGTTGCCGGGTTTAGGGGCCCCATTTTTTCTAGCCAGGTAGTCCCCCCCATCATTTTGCCAGGTAGTCCCCCCATCTGTTACCCGGGAAATTCCCCCCCAATCATTTTACCCAAAGGTTTGCCCCCTTTCTTTTTCCCAGGTAGTCCCCCATTGTTAGCCGGGGTGTGCCCCCCTCTGTTGCCAGGAAAGATCCCCCCTCTTTTTGCCAGGTAATGCCCCCTCTGTTGCCAGGTAGATGCCCCCTCTGTTACCGGGGGAAAGTGCCCTCTCTGTTACCCAAGGATTTGCCCCCCTTTGTTGGCCAGGTATTTGCCCCCATTGTTGGGCCGGGTTTGGTGCCCCCCTCGTTTCCCAGGTAGTGTCCCCTCTTTTTCCCCCCAAAGTGTCCCCCCTCTTTTTCCCGGTTTTGCCCCCAATCTTTTTAGCCGGGGTATCCCCCCTTTTTGTTCCTTTTTAGTGTCCCCCCCTTTTGCCGGGTATCCCCCCCTTTGTTGCCGGGTTAGTTTGTCCCCTTTTGCCGTTGGTGCCCCCTCTTTTTGCCAGGAAAGTGCCCCCTTTGTTGCCAGGAAATTTGCCCCTCTGTTGGGCCAGGTAGAACCCCCTAAAGCAAATAAAAATTAAAAATAAAAAAAATCCACTTAACCTTACCCAGGGTCCGAAAGAAAGGGCCCGGGCCCCCTGTCCATCTCTTCAAAATACGGCGGGGGGGGGAAAAGTGAGAGCACCCCGCGCGTAAATCCCCTGAAAGCCGCGCGTCACTCCCCCCTGCGCCGGGGACTTTGTATTTTTTTTTTCGGCCCAAAAAAAACCCGGCCCCCCGGACCAAATACAGGGGGGGAGGGGGGGAAGGGGGGAAGGGGGATCCCCCCTGCCCCCTCCCCCAAAAGTTGAGACCGGGGGGGGTTGAGGGGGGCCGCTGAAACCCGCCTGTGGGAAAGCGGGGCCCGGGGCGGCGAAAGGAGTAGCGCCCCCAGCCTACTCTCCCGGGGTTAATTTAAAAAGGGGCCCCCCCCGCCCCCCTGCGGGCGGGCGGGGGGGAATCCCAAACTCCCCTGGAGGGGGGGAAGGGGGCCCCCCCAAAAAGGGGGCCCACCCCCCCCAAAAAAGGGGGAGAGTTGGATGTATGGCTATGAAAGTTTATGGACACGTAAAGTTTTAGTGGGTGGCAGTGCGGTGTGTATACCATGTGGTAGGCACCTTGGGCATCGCTGGTTTGTGGCAGTAAGAAAGGAGATATTACTGTGTTTTTTATGCAGGGGGGGGGGGGTGTGTGGGGGTTAAATTCGGGGATCCTGCAGAAAGAAATACAGCGCTGGGTGTACGGTTCAGAGATTCAGGAGAGGGAAGCTGACGGGAAGCTTTCCCCCCAAAAAGCGGGAACATTTAGGGTCATCATTTATGCCCCCCCTCCACCTTTAGTTTTTAATTTAAGTGTCCTTTCCCCCAAGGGGTGAGCAGGGTTAGGGATTTTTATGGCGGGCGTTTTTAATGCGCCTGATTTTGGCGTGCGGAGGTTTTTAAAAAATAAAGTGAATGGGGCTGGGTTCTCGGGTTTAAAAAGATGCCAGATTTCTCCACACCCCCCGTCCATACATGCCCAACCCAAAAGGGTTTATGTCTTTATAATGTCCCCCCAAACTCCCAGTGTCAATCGCCCTGTACCCCTAGTGCCCATTTGTTTACCCGGAAATCCCTAGTGATCAGTGAAATTACCCTTTTAACCAAAATTTGTCATTGTTTTTATCCTGTACCCCTAGGTCAGTGTATTACCTGTCCCCCTTTGTGTCGGTATTATTCCTGCCCCCCTTTAGTTTTTCCAGTTGAAATTATCCTGTCCCCCACCTTATGCAGGGGTATTATCCTGAACACCCTATTTTGTCAGGAAAATTGTCCTGTCCCCCCTTATTGTCAGTGTATTATCCTGTATCCTGAGGGGTCAGTGGTTTTTACCCATGTATCCGGGGTGTCCCCCTGTATTACCCCCCTATCCCCTGGGTTTTCGGAAAAAATTATCCTGTATCCTAATTTGTAAGGGGAAATTATCCTGTAACCCCTAGTGTCGTGGTTTTTAATCCTGTATCCTGATGTAAAGTGTATTATCCTGAAACCCCTTAGGAAAGGTATTATCCTTAACCCCCCTTTGAAAATTTGGTTTTATCCTGTACCCTAGAGCAGATGTTTTTTTCCTGTATCCGGTTCATTTGGAAATTATCCTGTACCTGATGTCTTTGTATTATCCTTTTCCCCCTTTAGTGTCATTGTATTATCCTGTATCCGGTGTCAGTGTATTACCCTTTTACCCCTAGTGCCCTTGTTATTATCCGTCCCCCCTTTAGTGTCTTTTGTTTTATCCTTTTGACCCCTAGTGCCCAGTGTTTTTATCCTGTACCCCAAGTGCTCAGTGTTTTAAATTATTCAGGCTTGGAAAAGGGGGCCATTTTCTAGGTTTTGTTTTCACAATTTATTTTGCTTACATTATAGTACTATTATTTTATAGCTGTGAGCTGGTATTATTTAGGAGAATTATGCTGCTTTTAATGCATACTTCGTTGCAAACAAAAGCCCTTTAAAAAAAGGGTCTGTTTAAATGGGCTAAAAAAGACCCTTTTTTTGGGGGGTTTTCACAAAACAATCGAACTTAAAACAGGAATCCAAAAATTTTAATGAATCAGGGGAAAAGAAAAAAAGTAACAAAGAAGCAAAAATTGGGGAGGGATCCACTCATTGGACCTGGGGAGCAATGATAACACTGTATTATAATTGAAATTTGGCCCCCCAATTACCCTTTTTTATTTTATTTGTCGTGTTATAAAAGTATCACTGTGTTGTTCTCTTTTAGCTTTTCCATGGGTTTTTAATTGGGGCCCATTTTTTCTGCCGGGTTTTTGTACGAAGAAAAGTAAAACTTGGATCAAAGTTGCATTTCCCCCCCTTTTTCCCCATTTCCAAAACCCTTAATAAAAATAATGAAAATTTTAAATCTTCTGCAAACCATAGGGAAAAATCCCCTGTTTCCCCGAAAATAAGACACCCCGAAAAAAGACTAAGTCCCTTTTTTTTTTAAAAATGAAATTTCCCGGATTTTTGGCTGCTTTTGCTGAGTTTGGGGGATAAAATTAAACTACAGTACAGTATTTAAAAACATGTTGATTTTTTGGGGTTCAAAAATTAGGGCCGGTTCCACGGCTTTTTTCAAAGCCAAATTTGGGGGGACGGATTTGGGCCCCCCAATACGGTTGAAAAAAGGGGGTTTGGGGCCCTGCCCACCGGCCCCTTTGGGTTTTTCCAATTATCCAGGGGCCGTATCCCCCCGGGGGATAATTTGCATTTTCACTTTCCCCCCCGCGGCGGATTCCCCGCCGGTTAAGGAGAGACGAATCCCATAGTTCTCAAATGAGAACTAGGGGATTACTGTAATGGCTGGGACGGATTCCAGCCCTATTGCAGCGCAGTACGGCACGCAATACGGCTGAAATCCGTCCCCAAAATAAGCCGTGCCCAAATAATGTGAACTATTGTTCATAGAAAAAATTAGACATCCCCTAAAAATAAGTCTTCGCTCATCTTTAGGAGCAAAAATGAATATAAGACACTGTCTTATTTTCGGGGAAACAGGGTAGTAGCATTACATTTAGTTGTATGCATACAGCATATTTACAACAGTACGGCTGATAATTACTGTATTTCTAAGGAAATTTATATTGGGGATCAACACTATATGAAACAAAATATTTCCTCTTTTTATAGAAAAGCGAAGAATGTTTTTCAGTTCTCCATAAAATCTTGTATAGATCCCATACAGAGAAAATGTGATTGTAACCACTGGCAGCCTATTATTTTTTTTAAAACATATCTGCACTTTCTATTTACAGATGTTATCAGTTTCCTTTCCCAGGATACAATAAAGTAGGTGGCCGCTTTCTTTTGCTGTATAAAGGTTGTTCTAAGTTATCGAATACCTGTCACCTTTGGGTTACTCGCACATGTTGTAAGGATGTGGTATTTTTTAAAGATGTTGTCTTTCTTGTAACTTAACAATTTCAATAAGAATGTGTTCTCTCCAAGAGTAAATCTGTAGATACTATTAAAAAATCATAAAAATAAAAATATTATATGTATATGCAGTAGGGAAAATAAGCATTCGATATACTGGCGAAGAATGGAGAAGTCTGTAATTTTTATTGTAGGTACACTTCAACAGTGAGAGACAGAATCTAAAAACATCCCAGAAAATCTCATTGTATGATTTTTAAATAATTAATTTGCATTTTATTGCATGGAATAAGTATTTGATATAATAGAAAAACAGAGCTAAATATTTGAACAAAAACCTTTGTTTGCAGTTACAGAGGTCGAATGTTTCCTGTAGTTCTTGGCCAAGTTTGCACAGAGTGCAGGAGGGATTATGGCCCATTCTCCAAACAGATCTTTCTAAATTCAGGGCTGCTGCTGGGCTACATTGAATTTTAACTCCCTCCAAAAATTTCCGATTGGGTTCAGGTCTGGAGACTGGCTAGGCCACTCCAGGACCTTGAAATGCTTCTTACTGAGCCGCTCCTTAGTTACCCTGGCTGTGTGTGTGTTTCAGGTCATTGTCCTGCTGGAAACCCAGCCACGACTCATTTTCAGTGCTCTTACTGAGGGAAAGAGGTTGTTGGCCAAAATCTAGCAATTTATGGCCCCATCCATCCTCCCTTCAATACAGTGCAGACAAGCCCCCCCAAAGTATGATGCTTCCACCCCCAAGATTCACAGTTGGGGTGGTGTTCTAGGGGTTGTGCTCATCCTTCTTCTTCCTCCAAACACAGCAGGTGGAATTGATACCAAAATATTCTATTTTGGTCTCATCTGACCACATGACCTTCTCCCATGCTTCTTCTGGATCATCCAGTTGGTCATTGGTGAACTTCAAAGGAGCCTGGACATGTGCTGGCATGAGCAGGAGGACGTTGCGTGCTCTGCAGGATTTTAATTAATGACGGCGTAGTGTGTTACTAGTGGTAATCTTTGAAACTGTTGTTCCAGCGCTAATCAGGTCATTGACCAGGTCCTCCCATGTAGTTCTGGGCTGATTCCAGACGTTTCTCTGAATCATTCTTATCCCACAAAGCGAGATCTTGCATGGAGCCCCAAACCAAGGAAGATTGACAGCCATCTTGTGTTTCTTCCATTGTCTAATAACTGCAATTGTTGCCTTCTCACCAAGCTGGTTCCCATCCCTGCCTTGTGCAGATCTACAATTTTGTCCTTTGTGTCCTTAGACAGCTATTTGGTTTTGCCCATGGTGGAAAGGTTGGAGTGTGATTTATTGTATGGACAGGAGTCTCTTATACAGGTAACAAGTTCACATAGGTGCAACTAATACAAGTAATGAGAGCAGAGTGGGAGGCTTCTTAAAAAAAAAAAAACTAACAAGTCTGTGGGAGGCAGAATTCTTGCTGGTTGGTTAAATACTTATTTCATGCAATAAAATTCAAATTAATTATTTAAAAATCATACAATGTGATTTTCTGGATCTTTTTAAATCTTTTTAGGTACATTGAAAATGTACCTATGATAAAAATTACAGACCTCTCAATTCTTTGTAGGTAGAAAAACTTGCAGAATGGTCAGTGTTCTGTTTCCCTGCAGTGCCACCACAGGAGAAATGAAGTATTACACTGAATGCATAAAAATTATTAGGCAGACCCTGTATTACATGGACAGGTTAGGTCCTCCACAGAGACATTCTTTGCTCCTTCTTATTACCAAAGGTCCTAAAAGGGAATATGAGGAGTCTTAAAAAAGTTTCTGCCCTTTTATATTTTTGTTGGAAACAGTTACCGCAGGATGACTAGTAACTGATCATGCATGAGAGTGTCGTGTGATTAGTCTGACACTCAAGCTGGTGCACATTGCAGTTTGTTATAAGAGTTGTGACACCGTGGTGAAGATGGCTGTGAAACAGAAATTGCACCAAAGAGAAACAGGGTTCTACCAGAAAATATGCTGGCAGCACACATTTATCTCTGTAGGTGGGCTCAGTATACAGTTCTCTCTCATAGAGTCGTCTATGAATGAAGTGAAATGTTTGAAAACGGCTGTACCAATGTGACCAGAGTGCTGCTGTGGTCAAGCTACAGCCTCGACCACCAGGAATGAAGAAAGAACCCTGGATCTGATCGCCCTGAAAACTGGAGAACATTTGAAGAGGTTGCAGAAAAACTGAATCTGGGTGTTGGATCTACCTAACCCCTGATTCATGATTGGGTTGCAATTTGGTGCCAGTTAAAAAATTTGCAGCCATTTTCCTTATGGTATGTTCACATGGTACAATGCGTACTGTACGCGCCGCAATATGGCAGGTGTTTTGGAAGCGTGCGCTGATCAGCGCACACTTCCAAAACACGGGGGGAGGGGCGTCCCAGGCCGGCCCCACTGGCATGCATTGTCAGCGCCGCGACGCGTAATTCATAGCTCTCTGTGAGAGCTATAAATTACCATAAATGCGGTGCGTATTTCGATGCATATGAAGCGCAAATACGCAGCAAAATGCACGCCTCAAATATGCCATGTGAACATACTCTTAGTGTGATTCTTATGTGGAACTGCAAGGTCTGCCGGCTTGCCAGACATCCCAGTCACATGACATGCTCAGACACGACCAACTACTGCTCCCCCCACCTCCACAGTTTGAAAACTTTTTGAAGACCCTTCATACCAATAGGATTTTTTAAAAAATATTTTTGGACTTTCCAGACAACGCTCACTGAAATTAACAAAATAGCTCCTCCAGGAATCTTTTAAGCAACTCACAGAAAAAATGTATTAAATTTTTATTGATATGCATTTAAATATTACCCAAACTAAATGTATGTAGTATAGCAGACATCTAGACCAACTTACTTCACTTGATGTCAAACAAATCACATGCAGAGTCACCCAAAAATATGATAGCAGTGGTCCAGCAGTGTATTACCTCATAATATACAGAGATCATTAGTCATTATATAGATGCCACACAGAGTAATCAATAGGCAAAAAGAAAGAGAAAAATGGAGACAGCGTTCCCTAGTATAATACTGTAGATAAAATTATAGTAGTGTATATTTGTACGTATATACTACTCACCTCCTTGTGTTGTGCAAAATCCAGGCACAACACTTTGAGACTCAATACAACAATTTTTCTGGAACTGTTGTAAACCATTGTCCGCTGCAGGGTGTCGGTTGAAGGTCCTTCTCCTCTTAGAAGTAGAGGGGAGCTGTGGAATGAGATTCTTGCACAAAGGGTAAAAGATTTCTTCCCCTTGGCTAAATGTACTGGAACTGATGAAGTGTCTGGTGTTAGACACGAAACGCGTCTTCCTCTATATGCAAATAAAACTATAATCTTTTAATACAATAAGTACAGTCCTGTGCAGCCTTTCTGGATCAGATTTAGCCAAGGGGAAGAAATCTTTTACCCATTGTGCAAGAATCTCATTCCACAGCGTAATCAATAGTGCACTCATGGTTGTGAAGTCTCTTAGATGGAGGCAGATGCAATCACTGCATATCTTGAACCTATATGAGAGAAAGATCATATAGAAAATGTGATAATCCTGTTATATTCTATCTTGGAGGAGCACCCACCCCGAAAAGGGCAACCCCAATTATCGGTGGCTTTCCCTACAATGAAAATAATACATTCTGTATAATATCTTCATAAAAAAACATTATACGCATTTCACCAGACTGAATTATCAGGGGACAATGATGATGTCTACATATAAGTAGTGATGATGTTAGTCTTAGATATAAGTGATGACATGATTCAACTAGTGCTCCTCCTGCAGGTGCTGTTCCTAGATAGAATATAACAGGATTAGTAAAGTAAGTTAGTCTAGATGTTTGCTATAGTGATTCTATACTAATTATTGTAGATTTTGGGTAATATTTTAATGCATATCAAAAATTTTATACTTTTTACTGGAAATATATTTTTATTGTGAGTCCCTTCCCAAACAACCCAAGATAACAAAACTACAAGGTGACAAGTTCTCTCTCACATCAAATGTAGTACAGCCATATATAAGATGTGGGTTAATATGATTGAAGTTTCTTTCTACTTACATAGACCACTCTGTCCATTGTATCCAGGAGTTGTGTATGATGTAGGGATGTACAGAGTTCGTACGTTAACAAGAACCTCTGAAGCATTGGCCGTCTTATCTATATTTTGAAAGCTTTGGAACTGAAAATTGAGATAAATTGTTGTGTTTCCTGGATCGTGATAATATTTGGGCACAATGACTAGGGAGTCGTGCATATTAATCGTCAGCAATAGCGCCCCACTGGTGACTTTGAATGTATGGGTGTAAGTCTCTACATAGTTTACCGCACCAACCAATGTTAGAATCAATTCCGGCTCCGTGTTGGTGGATGTGCAGTTGGCACTGGTGTTGGGAGAATTGTTACATTGCTCAGTCTCATCCGCCATGATGGTGAAGAGGCACGGGTAATTCTCAGACATGGTCAGCCCTGAGGACAAAAACTGCGCAGTCCCATTCTCGAATGGAGGGATGGAGACCAGAGCAGTTACATTGATAAAAACTTCCCCATTGCTGGCAGACAGTTCTTTTGTTCTAACTTTATCTGGAAAGTTGGAATCTAACAGGTCATTTCTGATCAGCTTACTGGACACCGGCAGAGCTGTTGGAAAAAATGGAACATCCATGAGATTAGTGGATTATTAAAACATCATCTAGTGTCATAGGAAGAACGTAGGGACCATAGAGGCAGGCCCCGAGCAGGGCATTGAGCTTAACCCTTTAACACAAACTCAAAAAAATAATTTTACTCTTAATTTTTTTCCTCCTTGCCTTCCAAAAGCCATAACTTTTTAATTTTTCCACCTACATGGAATATGAGGGTTTTTTTTTTTTGCAGGACAAGATTTTACTTTCCAGTGGTTTTTATTCATATTACTATAGAATATACTGGGAACAGAAAAAAAAATTCTAAGTGGGGCAAAATTTAAAAAAAATGTACTTGCACCATGTTTGTGCGAGTCTTGTTTTTGCGCCGTTCAATCTAAATGATGTGTTATCTGTATTCTACAGGTTGCTACGCATCCAGCAATACCAAACATATAGGGTTTCCGTTATGTTTTGGTGGCGTAAAAAAATTCCAAACATTTTTCATATTTGAAATTTGCGCCGCGGCGCCATTTTGTGCGACCAATAACTTTTTTGCTTTTTTGTACTAACACCTACAGACGTCAGTGAAGGTGCATTTTTTGCGAGCTGAAGTGTACTTTTTACTGCTAGCAGTTTGGAATGCATGCAACTTTTTTGATCACTTGTATTCCAATTTTTATAGGACATGAAATGACCCAAAAAACACAATTTTGCCGTTTGGAATTTTTTTTCTTCTACGGTGTTCAGCGTACGGGATAAGTGATGTTATATTTCTATAGATCAGAGTTTTTTGGACGTGGCGATACCAAATATGTGTAACGTGTTTATTATTTTATTGTTCTTATTTGTAAAATGGTGAAAGGGGGTGATTTGAACTTTTAATATATATATATTTTTTTTTACACTTTAAAACTTACTTTATTTTTATTTTTTACTGTAACATTGAGTCCCCCTATGGTGCTTGACCATTAAGGGGTGCGATCGTTAATAAAGCCTAATGCATTGCATAGACAATGCATTAGGCTGTACCAAGATGGCGTTTCCCCACTTCCTGTTTCGGGACGGAAGTGGGGCAAACGAGAACATGGCAGTGATGGAGGCCTTCACAAGGCTGTGCGCTGTCATGTTAGCCCATTGGGACTCGGCGATCTTATCGCTGATGTTCCCCATAGGGCTGAAAAAAAAGGTGCACAGCTCTGTTTTTCATTCATTTAGACGCCGTGGCCATCTTTGCCGCGGTGTCTAAAGGGTTAAACAGTGCGGCCGGGCGGCTCCGCCCCCCCGTGCTGCAAGCACTGGGTGTTAGCTGCAATTAGCCGCTAACACCCGGCGGCTGTGTAACAGGGTCGCGCTGCGGCAACAGCGGTGGCGGGGGCTCCGCCCGCTGGCGCTGTTTAACCCGTCAGACACCACGGCAAAGATGGCCACGGCGTCTGACTGAATGATGATCGGTGCCGCGCACCGATCGTTATGGTCATCGCCATCAGCGGTCATCGTTACGGACACGGCGGTGGGGAGCCCTATGAAGGCTCCCGTCACTTACATTTCCCGGTTTGCTCCACTTCCCCGGGCCCTAGACAGGAAGTGGGGGAAAACCCCCATCTTTGTACTCCTAATGCATTGCCTTTGCAATGCATTAGGCTGTATTAACAATCGAGCCCCCTAGTGGTCAAGCACCATAGGGGGACTAAATGTTACAGTAAAAAAATAAATAAATAAAGTTTTAAAGTACAAAAAAAAAAGTATTAAAAGTTCAAATCACCCCCCTTTCCCCATTTTACAAATTTCAAAAATAGAAAATGTTTGGAATTTTTTTTACGGTACCAAAACATAACGGAAACCCTACATGTTTGGTATTGCCGGATGTGTATCAACGTGTAGAATACAGATAACACATTATATTTACCGAAGATTTAACGCCGTAAAAGCAAAACACCCAGAAACATGGCGAAAATACGTTTTCTTTTCACAATTTGTCCCACTTGAAATTTTATTGCGGTTTCCCAGTATATTCTATAGTACAGTGAATAACCCCATTAGAAAGTACATCTTGTCCCACAAAATCAAAGCCCTCATATGTCTATGTAGGTGGAAAAATAAAAAAAGTTACGGCTTTCAGAAGGCGAGGAGGGAAAAACGAACGTGTCACCAAAAAAAAAAACGCCGGGTCCTTAAGGGGTTAATTACAATAGTGGATTCATATATTCAAAGAGAAAATAAAGGGTTAGACTTGTGCCAACCTGACAATCTTTTTGACAAAGACATGTGGGCTGTCCCCTATTAGAAACTGGATAACAGTTAATATAAGAAGTGGATATTAGGAAGGAAAGGTCACACCAAGGACAGAATAAACTAAATGAAAGATTAAACATATTGGCTGAAGTTGCTTATTAACGGTCACCAAGTAAAATGACTTTCCAAAATAAACATCAGCTCCAAGTAATTTGCTTGCAGCAGGTTTTCTATATAGTTACATAGTTTGTAAGGCTGAAAAAAGACAAAACGTCCATCCAGTTCAGCCTATTTTTCTAAAGTGTTGATCCAGAGGAAGGCAAAAAACCCCAATCAGGTAGAAGCCAATTTCCCTCATTTGAGGGAAAGAATTCCTTCCCGACTCCATGCCGGCAATCAGAAAAATCCCTGGATCAACGACCCCTCTCCTGAATCTCGGTCACTATAACTTGTTATATTATTACATCTAGAAATGTCTCCAGACCCTTCTCCAGAATCCTGGTCACTATAACTTGTTATATTAGTACATTAGAAATTGTAATCCAGACCCTTCTCCAGAATCCCCGGTCACTATAACCTTGTTCTATTTATACATCTAGAAATGTATCCAGACCTTCTCCAGAATCCTGGTCACTATAACTTTTTAAATATTATAACATCTAGAAATGTATCCAGACCCTTCTCCAGAATCCCGGTCACTATAACTTTGTATTATTACATCTAGAAATGTATCCCAACCTTCTCCAGAATCCTGGTCACTAGAACTTGTTCTATTATTACATTCAGAAATGTAACCATGCCCCCTTGTTCTGGATCCCAAGTCCAGGGTTTATAAATAAATCTTGGAGAGACTCAAATATTGCCTTTAATGTATTTAAACATATTTATTATGTCCTCCTGAAGCCGTCTATGCTTGCAGTAGTATTCTATGGAGATGATTTTGCAGAGCAGTAGAAATGCTACTAATTGAAACATTTTTATGGTGCATTTAGGTCAACTTAGCACTATTCAAGAATCACCCATTGCTGATCTCTCCAATTGGCCACCCTAAAAAGATTCCATGAAGCCATCCATTGACCCATCCCCTTTGTCTAGCTATTGTTCATCTTGCTATTTCCATTTAACTTAAAACACCTCAAACAACATGCCTATATTGAACTGCAACCACCTTTCCTCCACCTCACTTTTCAACTTTCTGCAGTATTAGTCTAGTCACTTTACTGAAGCCAACTTAAAAAGGTTTTCCCATTTTATTGATTATCTTGAAACATGCAACCAAAGGTAAATAAAGATTACTACCAAATACATTCGTGTCCTGATTTTGCCCCCATTCAGTGTTAGAGCAGTTCTTATCTCCTTCTTGTATATACAAGCTTCCCAAGGTTAGCGACCACCTCTCCCTTCTCTAGCAGCCCTGGCTGGATGGTGACATCACACTCTGCTGTGTCTTATCAGCAGCACAGGAGCTTATGTTTCTTACTGACAAACTATATCCCTTTAGAGCGCTGTAGCCTTGTGCCCTGTCATTTAGATACCTCCACCACCAATGTCCCTCTAACGTGCTCAGTTAGGACTAGCAGAGCTGAAATGTCAGTCACTGCTGTAAAGCCACCCACAGTCTGACCAGGAAGTGGGAGCCTGAAGCTGGCTGTGGAGAGCAGGCTCTGTGAAACAGTCAGGTAGGAAAACCCCTTTAATCAAAGTCACTTATGATTTGTTAACTACCATCGCTGTCCTTCACCTACTACATTATTCTGTGCTTCTCCTCTTCCATCAGTCCTTCGCTGTCAACCACACTGCCCAGTTACAAATTCTCTCATCTCTTGGCATCACAGACTCATTAACTTCCTGGATCTCCTCATATCTCTATGATGGGACATTGTAACTAGTGACCATCATTTTGGCAGTTCCCATCAGAGGGAGTGAAACTAGCTCCCCGCAGAACAACCCCTGGGAGGCACACCAGCCAGAAGGAAGAACCTTTATACCCGGTATTTTGTACTTTTTCCATTACTATTTGGTCGTTGTATGTTAAAAATGCTAGGTCAGGCATCCTCAAACTGCGGCCCTCCAGCTGTTGGGAAACTACAACTCCCATCATGCATTTATATAATCTATAACAGTGGGAATGATGGGAGTTGTAGTTTCCCAACAGCTGGAGGGCCGCAGTTTGAGGATGCCTGTGCTAGGCTGTACTTTCTTAAAACTAGAACGATAGAGATACCCCACTGAGACGTCCCTGAGAGTGGGACGAAACGCTGCGTCTGGGAATACGTTTTTGGATTTGTAGGGTGCATATAATTACAATTGCGCCCCTATGTGCCTAATTTGTTCAATATCCCTGGTACACTATTCCCTTATAGGTATAATATCCATTTTACCCTTTACCTATATTGGTGATTACTATAAGCGTAGGGGTGAGGAGTAGGGACTTCTAGAGGAGAGATCATCTGCGGGGTCGCCCTTTTTGGGGCAGGGTCCCTGCTGAGGAACAGCAGGAGGTTCAGATTCAAAGGAACAGAGATAGGATTCCTCCTGTAAACCCTTTTTTTGTATCTAATGTCCCAATATGTATGCTTATTATTACACACCAGATTTACCAATTTCAAATATTTTTTTTTAGAATTAAAAGTTATGTTTTAGAGGAATTTTCTGTTGTGGTGTTATCTCCTCATATCTCACCAAGCAAACAGTTAGGTCAACATGTATGATCTAGGGGCATAGGGGGAAGTTCTAAATAGCTTTAAAGCAGTGTAGAATGAGCCAGAATATATGAACCTGTTTCACTACGACAACTCAGGTAAACCACTTGTAACTTGGTCTGGCTGTTCTAACTGTTATGCGCCCAGTTTTGCCATCCTCCAGTCATAAGTGTGTAGAACCATACGGTTGTGGTGAGACATGCCCTCAGAAGGCTCCCACATTTTGGGCGCCTTACAAAATGCCGCGGGCACCACATAATGCACCTACTTTTAGAGTACGCCTGCTAATGCATCTAGAGAACGGGGTCATATGACTAAGTCAACAGAGGGAGGTTGAGACAAGAAGGTGTTGTGTGTGAGTGGGAGACACTAAGGGCGACATGTATTCTGATGTCCTTTCAGCCCAAAAACTGTCACAGCCCCGTACATACATGTCGCCCTTAGTGTCCCCGCTCACACACACCACCTTCTTGGCTCAACCTCCCTGTGTTGACTCATATGACCCCTTCTTTTCTCTATTTAAAGGGGTTGTCTCACTACATTGATTCATCTTACCTCAGTCCTGTTTTCTTGGTTTCACTTTGAATTCAGGGGCCCTGTTTACTGGCTTCTACTAGGCTGCAGTAGAAGCCAGGTCGTTAGCTATAGCAACCAGTGCTGGCAGCCAATCAGGAGAGATCAAACAGGTCTGTAGCTATAGCAACCAGTGCTGGCAGCCTATCAAGAGAGATTGAACAGATCTGTAGCTATAGCGACCTGAGGAGCTGATGCAGCCCATACAAGAGGGGATATCTAGAAATTGGTAGGACACTTTTTTAATGGCATATTTTAAAAGCGATTGTTTTTGCAAGGATTGCTTTAACATAAAAAGCAGCAATCCTTGTAGGAGAAAAAACCCCTTTAATCCCCTTTTTTGGGGCCTGGGGCAGCTCAACAATCCAGGGCTTTTTTTTACCATTTTCTAGTTTAAAACCCAAAAAAAATTTAACCTCGTTGGCCCAGATGTTACATCTCTGCTTTTCAAGAATCTGGAGTTTATTTGCTATATTCTCCTTCTTCTCCTTCCGCTTTTTATTACTCAACATGGATAAAGCAGAGTTTATTATCTTTACCTCATTTTACTCAATCCCACCAGACCCCCAATTTGGGAAAACCCAAATGGTTTCATGCTTTTCCCCAAAGTCCCACACACCCCACGCCGGGTCAAAACCCTTTGACCAGCCTTACTATCAAACCACACATCCAAGCCCTTACATCTCTGAGCACCCTCATCTCGAAAGAATTTCTGGAATCTACTTTTTCTAAACCCCAGATTGTCAAAAAATGTTAGTGCCCGTCCTCATCATCGCCTCTTTGTGGCTTCATATCAAACACTCTTGCTCCCCTCTGACCCCATCCCAACTTTTCTGCCCTTTTGTTACTCCTTTCCCAAAATCTTTTTTACTGTTTTCCCCTGTTTAACCACCAATCAAACCAACTCATTGCACTAACATAAATAATCCCCTAAAAAACCCATGAATTATAGAGCAGGACCAAAGCTCTAGTGATCTAACCTGCATTAATTTTATTGTTACTCCCATTCATATCAAATACAAAATCTTTCTCCCCAAACTTTTCTTAACCAGTTTCACAGAGGCCGCAACATGAAGGCTTTTTTCTCAACCCCATCCTTCCAAAAACCCCTTGGTTTCTTAAAAAAAAAAACCCCCAACAAGACTTTTTTTGGGAAAAAACTCACTGTGGGGGCCCTTTCACAAATTTTTTATCAAGGACCTTGTCAGAGGATAGGCTTGTGTAGTATCACAAATTCTGCTTGTGCCCACTGATAAGCTCTGTTTGCCAAAATTTGTTTTTTTTCCCGGAAAATGGGGGAAAAAAAAAAATTTCCCTAAATTTATTTGTAAAATTAAGTTGTTTAAAAAAAAAGTCGGTGCCCCAATCTGCAAGGGCTTTTGCCTCCCCCCCATGGGGTTATGTGCTGGGTTCTACTCATCCAGCAAGATGATGGTTAACTTCTGGCTTCAGAACTGACTCCCAGCTCTGGCTTATGATCCCTATCGGGCAGCTATAAAACTTTGCAAGTCCCAGGCCCCCGAAAAGTTTGGGGCAAGTATAGGGCCCCCTGTGGTTCTCCTCAAGGGCCCTTTTGGGAGTTAGGGAAAAGGGGTTCCCCACGGGTTAAAAATTGGAAGAAAATTTTAGTCCGTAATTCAGTCCGTCTACGCGAATTTTGGCTGGAATTGTCCCATTATAGAGAACAATGGATTACGTTTTTCCCCTATTCCCCCCCTCGGCGAATACGGCGGGGGGAGATAAGTGGGCATGTGAATTTTCCAGCGGCGTTACGAGCCCGCTATTAATGATAGTTATTTTGGGGCCGGGGAGGGGGCCGGGCCCCCCGCCCCGCCCGGCCCCTCCACAGGGTAATTTTGGGGGGGTAAATTTCCCCCGAAATAAGCCGTGAACATAAACCTTACTGTGTCCTGTTCACCCTCCCCCCTGAAATTTAATTTTTCTGTTGTTTTGGGGTCTTTACCATTTCCCCCGGTTTTTTAAACTCTGTCCCCGCTCTTCCCGGGTTGATACGTTTGTGGCCCATCTGTCCTGTTCCAATTTTGGGGGGTTGGGAAATTTTGTTTCAAAAACTGTGGGGTTTGGGGGCCCGTTCTTTTCCTGTTAATCTGTTTACTGTCCCGTGGGTTAAAAACCCGGTTCCCCTTTTTCTAACTTAAAATTCTGTTTTCCCCCGTCCCGCTGGTTTTCCCGTTGCCTTCTGTTAATCCAATGTTTCCCGTTTCCCAAATTTTTTCTGGTGTTTCCCCATTGCCCTTTTGCTAATCTGGTTTTCCTGTTCCCCAATTTTTACAATGTCCAATTTTTTCCTTCCCCGCTTTTTTCCCAAAAACCTGCTCCAAGTCTATTAGAGTCCACGTTGTCTTCTGCTGATTTGGTACGGTACCTGGTGTATTATCCTGAAATCCCTCAGTTCTGGGCATTCCTGGGTCCTAGTCTGCCATGCTTGAGCTACTGGTGTCCCCATCTGCCTTAATGATGTTCTTGCCCTTAGCGTCACGGAATTTCATTTTGTCGGAAAAATGCCAGTTTTTAGTCCCAAGGTTTTACCCTCAAAGATCCCTTTTCCCATGCTTTTGTTTTTCTTTGCTTTTTATACAATTAAGTTCTTTAAATATCACATAACCTTTAAAACTCCCTTAAACTTGGTGCAAGGGTTTTTATGGGCCCACTCCTTAAGCCATGGATATCTGTGGGATGGGATATTGTTGCTCTGTAATTGGGAAAACATCAATTTTTTTTCCAAAATTCTATATAACTTAAAAAAAGGGGGAAATTTTAAACCTTTTTTTCGCCTATGGGAAAAAGGAAATTTTTACAGGGAAAAAAATTGACTTGAATTTCTATAGTGTCCCCATTTTCCCAAAACTTTACGACATTAAACTGATCCCTTTTTTTTCCAACAACAAAATTTAAAAACCCCCTCCCATTCAGTTCTTCCTTCTTGCACCCTGGCTGCTATTAGGTAGTCTGGTGGGGTTACCATATGGAAACCAACAGAGGTGATTGGTGACTGAGAGGTTGTGTGACAGTGCACTTGCTTGCTCAAGGGAGAGCAACCGGAGGACTCCATAGGACTCCTGGTGCAGAGAGAAACATCTGAATGAGTTGTGCTGGTGAAGCACAGAGACTGTGCAACATCAAGTCCTGAGATAGAGACTGCACACAACATGCCCATAGTGCAAGGGCCTCAGACTGGGACATCGAGCCCTTGGCTCAAGGGTCTTATCTAGAGACTGTGCACTACCATGCTCCCGGCTCAGGGGATGGAGCCTGAGACAACACCTGCATGAAAGGTGCCAGATGAGACTGTTAATTCAGGTTTAGGCATAGTTACATAGTACGGTTGAAAAAAGACATATGTCCATCAAGTTCAACCAAGGGTGGGGAAAATGTGGGTGAAGGGAGGAAGATCATAAGTTTTTAAGAGATAGGAAATATTTAAGAATACCTCCTAGCTACAATCACCAAGGATTGTGAACGTGTACATATATTACCTGCAACCACCAAGCTGGAAGTGCCTCACTGAGTAAAGTGTTTTTGGGTTTGCAAACAATAAAACATGAATTTTTGCTGCATCATCTCCTCAACAATGAGGTCACCAGGGTCCCCTCACAATCCCATCAATAGCCCATAAAGGTCACCGCCCTACACACAAAAGGTTAAGACAAATTCTAGCACTCCTCTTTGGTTCGTCTCTCACATGATCATACTTTCAAAATACTTTCTTCTCAGGATCAAAGAACTAAAAATACTTCCACACCCTGAACACATATTATGCCCACGTATTTCCTGAATAGCACTTTATCTCTCCTGAATAATACCACTATATCATAACCAACTATTTTCACTACATACTGAATAACTAATAGTCATACATTTTCCAAATAGCACCATTATACAAGGATTAAATAACTGTTTCACGCCCAGACCACTCTGAAAAAGACCATTTTAGAAGTGACCATATAGGAGGTCAGATACCAGTGCTACTAGACAGCAATGAAAAACATGTGCTGTAGTCTAAGCAGCATGAGTTTTTAACCCCTTAAGGACCCTGGATGTATGAGTATGTCCCAGGGTCCATAAAGGGCTTTGCAGGGGGATCGCTCCGATCCGACCCTCAGATATGGCAGCGGGGAGCCTTGGGAAGGCTCCTGTCACTTCCATGTCCTGGTTTGCCCCACTTCCGTCCGTAGACAGGAAGTGGGGAAACCGCCATCTTGGTACAGTCTAATGCATTAGACTGTATTGACAATCGCGCCACCTAGTGGTCAAGCACCATAGGTGGCCTCAATGTTAGAGTAAAAAAAAAATAATAATAAACTTTTACAGTACAAAAAAGTATTAAAAGTATTAAAAGTTCAAATCACCACCCCTTTCCCCATTTTACAAATCAAAACAATAAAATATTTAAAAAGTTACACATATTTGGTATCACCATGTCTGAAAATGTCCGATATATAAAAATATAACATCATTTATCCCGTACGCTGAACACCGTAGAAGAAAAAAAAATCCAAACGCCAAAATTGCGTGTTTTGGTCATTTTACATCACTTAAAAAATTAAATAAAAGTGATCAAAAATGCATTCCAAACTGCTAGCGATAATAAGTACACTTCGGCCCCAAAAAAATGCCCCCTCACTGACGTCCGTAGGTGTTAGTACAAAAAAGTTATTGGTCGCACAAACTGGCGCCGCAAATTTCAAAAATAGAAAAAGTTTGGAATTTTTTTACAGTACCAAAACATAACAGAAACCCTACATGTTTGGTATTGCCGGATGCAGATCAACCTGTAGAATACAGATAACACATTGTATTGACCGAAGACTGAAGGCCATAAAGGCAAAACCCCCGCAAACATGGCAAAAATACGTTTTTTTTCACACTTTGTCCCACTTGGAATTTTTTTACGGTTTCCTAGTATATTCTATAGTATAGTGAATAACACCATTAGAAAGTACATCTTGTCCCGCAAAATAAAAGCCCTCAAGTGTCTATGTAGGTGGAAAAATAAAATAGTTATGGCTCTGGGAAGGCGAGGAGGGAAAAACAAACGTGTCAACTAAAAAGAAAAAAAAACGCCGAGTCCTTTAGGGGTTAATCAACAAGTTAAAAATCTGGCAGAATGTGGGACATGTTGCATATTCCGTCGGGTTTTGCGTTTTTTGGGTTTTTCCCTAAAATTCGTTGTATGGGCGCCCGCAAAAACAAAAACGACCATTTTTTTTGTTCGCAGACCCATGAAAAAAACCCGGGCGGCCCTGCTTAGGAAAAATGCAAATCGGCTTTCTGACATTTTTTCCCCCTATGTTGTGGGCCTAGCCTAATCACCCCTGTGAGAAATTTTCTGTTATACCCAAACTCATCACAGCTGATCCCTCTTAGGGGTGCCCTTCATTTTCCCTCTTATTTTCTCCAGCCCCCCCAGATCTTTTAAAAGATTTTCCCCGGGGCAAAATTGCCCCTCTGCGGGTTTTTGCTGCACCCCCAAAACCCGGGTTGCCCCCATAATAATAAACCTTTTCAAAAGTAAAAAGGGGCTTCTTTTTCCCCACAAAACCGTAGTTCCCTTTTTGTCCTACACAGTGATAGACCTTCTAACAGTAATATTTGACCTTTAAAAAACAAAACCCAAACAGTAATGTACCTTCTAACATTAATATGCCTCACACACAGTAATAGTCTTCAACAGTAATAGTGCCCCCACACACAGTAAAGAAACTTAACATTTAATAGGCCTCAAAACACATTTTGATTACTTCTAACAGAAAATTATGCCCTCACACACAGTAATAGCACCTCTAACAGTAATAGTGTCCTCACACACAGTAATAGTACTTCTAACAGAAATTGGGTGCCCCCCAACAACCCCAGTAATAGTACATTTTAACAGAAATTATTTGTCCTAAACCAAAACAGTGATAAAACCCAAACAGTAATAGGCCCTCACCACAGTAAAAAGTCCCATTCTAAAGAAATAGTGCCCCTCACACAAAGTAATAAAGAAACCTTTTTTCAGTAATAGTGCCCTAAAAACCATTATAGAAACCTCTAACGGGAAATTATTTGCCTCACACCCCAGTAATATTTATTTTCAAACCCAGTAAAAGTGCCCTCAAAACAGAAAAAGCCCATCTAACATAATAGTGTCCTCACAAAAGTAAAGTATTTCCAACGAAATAGTCCCCTCAAACAGTAATAGTCCCTCAAACAGAAAAGTGCCCTCACACACAGTAAAATATTAACTGTTTCCCTAAAATTTAAAAGGGCCCTCATTTAAAAAGTAATATTCCCTTCAAACAGTAATATGCCCCAAAAACACAGTAAAAAACCCTTCTAACAGTAATAGTGTCCTCACACACAGTAATAGTACCTCTAACAGTAATAGTGCCCTCACACACAGTAATAGTACCTCTAACAGTAATAGTGTCCTCACACCCATTTATAGTCCCCAAAATAAAGTTTAAAGGGTGGGCCAAAAACACAGTAATAGATTCCCTAAAAAGTAATATTTGCCCTAAAAAAGTAATAGTACCCCCTAAAAAAGTAAAAATAGTGCCCTCACCACAGTAATAGTTTTTTCTAACAGTAATAGTGCCCTAAAACGGGTAATAGTTCTTCTAACAGAAAATGGGTGCCCTCAAACACAGAAAAATAGTCCTCTAACAGTAATTTTGGCCTTTTTTCCCTCACACAAAAAATTTTTGATAGTACTTCTAACGTAAATAGTGCCCTCACAAACAAAATATTTTCAAAAAGGGAAAATAGTGCCTCAAAACACAGAAATTTGAAACCCAAACAGAAAATGTGCCTCCCCACAAAAGTAATAGTACCAAACGGGGGGGTAATATCCCCTCCACACAGAAATTTAGAAATTTCAAAACAGTAAAAGGGGCCCTACACACAGTAATAGTCCTCTAAAAAAAAAATAGTGCCCTCACAAAAGGGAAAATAGACCTTCTAACAGTAATAGGTCCTCCCCAAAAAAACCCAACAGTAATAGTTCCCCCTTCTTAACAGAAATTAGTGCCCTCCACAAATTAAATATATTCAAAAAGTAATAGTGCCCTCAAACAGTAATAGAACCTCAAACAGAAATTTGTGCCTCACCCCACATTTAATATTTAATTTCAAACAGTAATGGTGCCCTCAAACAGTAATAGTACCTCTAACAGTAATAGTGTCCTCACAAAATGTTTAAAAATATTCCCTAAAAAAAAGCCCCAAAAAAGTGCCCTCAAACAGAAATTAGTACCTCTAACAAATAGTGCCCCTCACCCCAACAAAAATTTGGAAAAAAAGTACTTCTAACAGTAATAGTCCCCACCCAAAATAAAACAAAAATTGGGTACCTTTTTTTTAACAGAAATAGTTTCCTCACACAAAATAATATATTCAAAAAAACTGTAAATTAAAAGGTCCTCTAACAGTAATAGTGACCCAAAAATAACCCCGTAATAGTGCCTCACACACAGTGATAGAACTTTTTAACAAAATAGTCCCCCAAAAAATACAATTTAAAAAGAAAACCCAAAAACCCAAAAAAAAAACTTTCCCCCTAAAAATAATAGTGCCCTCACACACAGTGATAGTACTTTTTAACAAAATAGGGGTCCTCAAAAAACAGTGATATCCCTTCTAAAAAAAAATTTAGTTGCCCTCAAACACAGCCCAAAAAAATTTTACCCCCCCTTTTTTTAACAGTAATAGTGCCCCTCAAACCCACCGTGATGGGTACCCAACGTAATGGGCCCCTCAACACATTAATAGTTTTTTTCTAACAGTAATAGTGCCCTCCCCCAAACAGTAATAGTCCCTTTCTAACGAAAATTAGTGCCCTCACACACAGTAATTTAAAACTTCAAACAGTAATATTCCCCTCACCAAAAGTAAAGTACTTCTAACAGTAATATTTGCCAACTAAATATTAAAAAAAAAATTAAAGAAATACCTCAAACCCAGTAAAAGTGTCCCCCCACACAAAATTAATAGTACTTCAAAACAAAATTTGTGCCCTCATAACAGTAATAGTCCCTCAACAGTAATAGTGTCCCCCAAACCAGTTTAGTACTTTAAATTAATAGGGGCCCCCCCCTTAAAAAAATTAAAAAAAGGGGTAAATTGTCCCTTCTAACAGTAAAAAGTGCCCTCACACACATTTAAGTCCCTTCAAACCCAGTAAAGTGTATTTACAGGAAAATTTATTTTTCCCAAATTAGGGGAATAAATTGGGGGCCCCCCCTTCAAAAAAACATTTTAAAAAATAGGTTACTTCTGGGAACCCCCAGAAAAATTTTAAGTGCCCCCCCCTAAAACCAGTAATCCCAATTTCCCCCCCCACCCCCTTTAAAACAGTTAAAAAAGGTTTTTCCCTTTTCCACCCCCCACAGGGGATAAAAATACTTCAAACAGAAAAATTTTAAAATTTGGCCCTCAAAAAATAAAAAAAGTAAAAGAAACCCTCTAAAAAGTAATAGTGCCCTCACACACAGTAATAGTACTTCAAACAGTAAAAAGTGCCCAAATTAATTATAAAAAAAACCCAAAGTAATAGAAACCTCTAACAGTAATAGTGCCCTCACACACAGTGATTAAGAAATTTTAAAAAGTAATAGTGCCCCCGGCCTCAAACACAGTAATAGTTTCAAACGTAATAGTGCCCTAACACACGGTTAATAGTTTTTCTAACATTTAATTTGCCCCCTTCAACACGTAATAAACCCCCTAACAGTAATAGTTCCTCCACACAAATAATCAAAAAAAACCCTAAACATTTAATAGGGGCCTCAACAAAACCCAAAGTAAAAATCCCCTTAACAATAAAAAGGGCCCTCAAAAACCGTGATAGTACTTTAAACAGAAAATAGTGTCCTCAAAACACAATATACTTAAAAAGAAAAGGGTCCCCTCACACACATTTAAATTAGTACCTCTAAAGTAAAGTGTCCTCACACAAAATAAAAATATCAAAATTTAAAAATAGGGGCCCCTCACACACAGTAATAGTCCCCAAAAAAGGGAAATATTTCCTCAAAAAAGAAATAGTCCCCAAACCAAATTTCCTCCCCACAGAATAGTACCTCTAAAATAATAGTGCCCTCACAAAACAGAAATTTGTCCCTTCTAACAGTAATAGTGTCCTCACACACAGTAATAGTACCTCTAACAGTAATAGTGTCCTCACACACAGTAATAGTACCTCTAACAGTAATAGTGTCCTCACACACAGTAATAGTACCTCTAACATTAAATATTTTCCCTCACCCCACAGTAATAAAATTCTAACAGAAATTAGTCCCCCTCACAAACAGTAATAGTCCCTTTAACAGTAATAGTGCCCCCCAAAACCAAAAATTTCCCTTCCTAACAGAAATTGGGGTCCCCAAACAAAAAAAACAAAGTAAAAAGTCCCCTCACACACGAAATAGTACCCAAACCAGTAATAGTGTCCTCACACACAGTAATAGTACCTCTAACAGTAATAGTGCCCTCACACACAGTAATAGTACTTCTAACAGTAATAGTGTCCTCACACACAATAATACTATATCTAAAAGTAATAGTGCTCTCACACACAGTAATAGTACCTCTAACAGTAATAGTGTCCTCACAAAAAATAATAATATTTTAAAATTAATAGGGGCCCCCACAAACAGTAATAGTTTCTAACAAAAATTTTAAATTAAAGTACTCTAACAGTAATAGTCCCCTTCAAAAACGTAATAGAAATTCAAACAGAAATTAGTGTCCTCACACACAGTTTTTAAGCCCCTTAAAACAGTAATATGCCCCTAAAACCCCAAAGTTTTAGTCCCCTTCAACAGAAAATATGTCCTCAAACAAAATTTTAATACCTCTAACATAATAGTCCCCCTCACAACATTAATAGTACTTTAACAAAATTTTTCCCCCAAACACAAAAGTAAAATTCCCTTCTAACGTAATAGTTCCTCACAACACATTTAATTTACTTCAAAACAGAAAATAGCCCCCTTTCCCAAAACAGTAATAGTCCCTTCTAACAGTAATGTGCCCCTCACCCCAAAATAATAAATACTAAAGAAATTTGTGCTCTAAAAAAACCCTGAAATTAGTGCCCTCAACCAGAAATTTAAGTACCTCTAACAGAAAAATTCCCCTCACACACGAAAATAGTCCCCTCTAACATAAAAGTGCCTCAAAAACAGTTTTAAACCCTAAAAATAATAGTTTACTCACACATAATAGTATTTAAAAAACAGTAATAGGGGTCCTCACAAAAAACCTTTAAAGAAATCCCTCCCCCCGTAATATTTCCCTAACAAAACCCAAAAAAAATTATATCTAAAGAAAATTAGTGCCCCCAAAAACCACAAACCCAAAATAATAGTGCCTCACACAGAAAATAGTACTCTAACAGTAATGGCCCTCACCCCAAAAAAAATAGAAAATCTAACGGAAATATTTTCCTCACACAAAAATAATTTATTCAAAGTAATAGTGTCTCACAAAAAAAGGCCCTTAACTTAAAAACCTCTAACAGTAAAAATGCCCTCACACACAGAAATATCCCTTCTAAAGTAATAGGGGTCCTCCCCCAAAAAAACAATTAAAATAAATCCCTATAAACAGTTAAAAAGGTGTCCTCAACACAGTAATAGTATTTCTAAAAATTAATAGAGTCCCTCACACCAGTAATAGTCCCTTTAAAAATAATAGGGGCCCTAACACCCCAGAAAATATACCTTAAATTAATAGTGCCCTCACACCCCAATAATATTTATAAACGTAATAGTCCCAAACATAATAGTCCCCCTCATAACAGTAATAGTACCTCAAACAAAAATAGTGCCCTTCACAACACAGTAATAGAAACCCTCAAAGTAATAGTGCCCTCACACTCAAAATTTTTTTTAAAAGTAATAGGGGCATAACACACAAAATTTAGGGGGCCCTCATACCCCAATTAAATGTCCCTTTTTAACATTTTAATAGTGCCTCCAACACAGTAATAGTCCCTTTTTTTAACAAAAATTGTGCCCTCAAAAAAAATAATAGTACCTCAACAGAAATTAGTGTCCCCCACACAAAATAGTCCCCAAACAGTAATAGTGTCCTCACACACAAAAATTTATTTTCTAAAGTAATAGTCCCCTTCCACACAAAATTTGTGCCCCCCAAACAGTAATAGTGCTCTAACCGTAATAGTGCCCTCAACAAGAAAATGTATTTCTAAAAAGGAAAATAGGCCCTAAACACCCAGAAATGTACTTAACATAATATCCCCCCTCACACACAGTAATAGTACCTCTAACAGTAATAGTGCCCTCACACCCCAAAATAAATATTTAAACCCCCAGAATTAGTGTTCCCCAAAAACCCAACAAAAAATTTTAGTACCTCTAAAAAAATAATAGTGCCCTCACACACATAATGGGTCCCCCTAACAGAAATTAGTGTCCCACAACAAAAATTTACATATCTAGAAGTAATAGTGCTCTCACACACAGTAATAGTGCCCTAAAAAAAAAAATTTAGTACTTAACAGAAAATATTTTCCCTCACAAACAGAAATAGTTCCCTTAAAACAAAAATTGGGGCCCTCCACAAGAATAGTATTTCAAACAGTAATGGTGCCCTAAAAAAAAGGTAATGTCCCCCTAACAGTAATAGTGCCCCAAAACCCCCGGTAATAGAAACTCTAACGAAAAAAGTGCCCTCACACAGGGTAATAGTCCCTCAAAACAGTAACCCTTTTTTTCACACGGCTTTTCCCCGAGGTTTTTGGGGCCCGAAATTGACTCACAAATCCCCCGTGAATAAGGGGGGGGGCCGGGGGGCGCTCCCCGGCCCCATGGGACTTGAAATTATCCACGGCTTTGAAATTGCGCCTGGTTAATGTCCCATTCACTTTCCCCCCCCCCGGCGGATTGCCGAGCGGGGGGGGAGCGAGGGGAATCCACTGTTTCAAAGAGAGAAGGGGAATTTACCGAAATGACTCCGAGGGGTTTGGCCCCGTACTGCAGCCAAACCCGGCGCGGAGTAGGGGCGCCAACCCCGTGCCCAAATAAGCCGTGTGAACGGGGCCCTAATGGGGTCGTCACACACTTAAAAGGGGGTCCCTTTACAGTTTTGGGCCCAAAGCCATTCCTCCCACAAAAGTAATTGTGCCTCCCACGCAGTAATAATGTCCCCACTGAGTAATGGCGCTCCCCTCAGTTCTCACCTCAGTAATGTTGGCCTAATAACTACGTCATATTTCCACAGTGACAACTTGTACTGTAGACTTACTCATCCACTTATGGACCTGCAAGTCTAGATCATGCTGGTATGGGACCACTGGCCACTTTTTTTTTTTTATAGGAACCAGACAACCCCTTTAAACTGACAATAAGGCGCGGCTGGCACCTCCTTTCCTCAGCTTTCACTACACATGAGGCACATGTCCAATCTGTTCCTCCAGCTATGCCCCTGCTTTATTCAAGTTCAAAATAAGTTTTCTACATTGGTGCACTTTTCTCACCTTCGCTTTTGCAGAGCAGTATCAACACTGTTCAGAGCTCTGCTGCTCACGTTGCTTGTTCAGATTATGGGTTCAAGGAAATGAAAATCTATTATTAATGCAAATGTGCTACACTCACTTATCTATAGCTTTAGATTCTACTCTTGCATTGTCATTTGCATTCAGGACATTGTATTTTACAGTGATCTCATAGTTTCCTTTCTACCTTGTGATTTTCTAATGAATCTGTATAAAATCCCTTCCAATTTAAACAGGGTTTTGTACATGCAATATATAAGGGGGTGCAGAATAGGAATACGTGGCAGGTTCAGTTTAAACATGGGAGCCTATAACACTTCTATAAATAGTTTGTTTTTAGATTAAATTACAGAGTTTTTTTAATGCAATAAGAAAACAGCCGGACATGTCTCTGCTTCAGACAGGTGTTTTATCACACATAGTCAACAGGTTATTGTTATCAAATTGTCATCCAGTTTTCATGAGGGTCTTAAAGGAAATGTGTCATCAAAACTGACTTATTGTTTAACTCACGTTTTATGTTAAACACATTTTCTAGGAATTTTTGGTTCTGTTTTTTTCAAAATTTTCCATTTCATGTTCAATATTTTTAATAATTCTTAAGTCCTGCAGTTCTCATTTTGTCCACTAGGCCTAATAATAGTCTGACACTTCCTGTTCTGTAGAGGAAGATTTTCAGTAGTCTGCTCAATATCAGCACAGGCAGAGTTACACAAATGTGTATAGATAACACATGACCCACCAGTCACAATAGGAGATGTCACAGCACCCCCTCTCACCTCCCTGCACACTGACTTCTTCCCAGGTCACAGAGCATGCCTAGAAAACTCTCCTATAGAAGTCAGTGGTACTGAGTCAGTCTTAAGGCTCCTATGTCCATGATGCTGCTGTAAAGTATCTCTCTAGATGTTGTTAAAGTAGTGCAGGCAAGAATGCTGTCCCCACAATCATATACAGGCAACCAAATTAAGAAATCTACAAACAGAAAAGAAAAACCCAGAAAAAAAGGGGAAAAAATATGGGTCAGGTATTTGAAGCCTAAATTGTTGCATTATTCAGCAATCTTGTGGCCATATTCTTTGTTCCTGGGCAACTTTTTTTTTCCCCTAGAAAACACGCAGAAAAGTATGGAAAAAAAAAGTCAATCTTTAATGTCAAAAAAATATTTGGAGTACCAAATTTCTGGGTGTGAGTTTAGCAGGCTTACAGATGCCCCAGGGAAGTAAAAATTTAATCTTAATTTAAAAGGGGGAGAAATCTTGTTGGAAAATCGCAGGTGAGGGCGCTTTTTCGACAAAATTTTGGGCCATAGTCAAGTTACATTTAAAAATTCTTTAAATAAAAAATTGTAGGGGAATTCCCAGGGCCCGGGGGACTGCTGGGGGGGGCCCGCATTTTTTACATGGGCTCCCGGAAATTATTCTGCTTTTAGTGATTTTATTCACTAATTTGCCATCTCCAAACGCTGTGATCACTCAAGGAGTCACTGCAACTACCAAGGACCAGCGGTGAAGCATTACTCCATTTGCCACGGAGGTCTAGGAGTTATTTAGCAACTCTAGTGATCTTTCTGCATGGAGTGGTGGACTTAGTAGACCACATAGCAATCTCCTTGCTGCATCACTGTGCCGATCGACTCAGAGATTGTCCACCTACAGTGAGCGACAACTTACCACTGGCCTCTCTAAAGGGCCCCCAAATTCTCCCTGAGTTGCCCAGCTAGAAGCGGGTCCTAAAAGATGGGGGCTAGCTTTTATTCCCCCCTCATTTTTCCCGGCACGAGAATACTAGGGTCCCCAACTTAGCACTTTTTAAACAGGGTTACCCCGGGTAAACAGACCCAGCCTGCACCCACTTCGGAGACCAGCTCATGACAGACCACAAACAGGTGGGATAAGGCTAAGGCAGGGGCGTCGTTAGGCAGTTTAATCTGGGAGTTGAGCCACAGATAAAATCCACCCCTCGAACCAAACAATTCCCGGGAATGGGCTCAGAGTTTTCAGAGATCTTTTCAATGTTTATGTGTCCCTTGGGGCATTTTATACACTTGAGGGTACTGGGAGGCGAAAAACCCAAAAAGCTCCCCGCCCCAAGAGTTTCTCCCCGGGGGGTTGCAAGGGGAGTATACAGCACAGGTTTTAAGTCAGGTGCTCAGTGTTCCCGCAAAGGCGGGGTGGGCCCTCAATTTATCTTCCTTCTTCGCTGTGAAGAGGGACCCATGTGCTCTGAATCATGTAGCGGGTGTCTGTCAAACACGTTTTACTCCAGAAATTTCTATACAACAAAGAGAGATTTTACCCTCAGAACCCCCACAGGATTTTTACAAAAGTTGGGAAACCCCAACAAAACGTCCAAAAAATTAAGGATCCCTTAAATTTTCCTATAAAAAAGGGGTTCTCACAGAAAAAAAAAGGGGATTAAAAAATTTGCCCAAATAGAAAAACCCTCTCACAGATCAAAAGAAAAAATTACTAAAAACCAAAAATCTTTTTAAAAGATATGCATTAAAAAAAATTTTTCCTTTTTATAAAAATTGGGCCCCCACACATTTGCCACTATTTCAAAAATGCAAAATGAAAATTTTTTTAAAGTACCTGGTGTACACTCCCCGGCCCCTTTATTGGTACACCAAGTTGTAAGGGTTGGGGGCCCCCCCTTTTCCTTTAGAATGCCTCAATTCTTGTGGTATAGATTCAATCAAAGGGGTTGCAAAAGATGCTAATTGGTTTCCAAGGGGGCCAAAAAGTTTCCAAAAAATATTCCCACACCTGACACCCCCACCCCAGCCCCGAAAGTGATTCAAGGCGGATGGGGTCCCTGCTTTCAGTTGGTTTGGGCGCCAAATTTTGACCCTACCTCCCAATGTCGCGAAAAAATCGAGATCATCAGACCAAAGGGAAAGTTTTTTCCCTTTTTTACTGCCCAATTTCGATGAGCTTGGGGTAAAATTGGAGCCTCAGTTTCCTGTTCGTAGCTGAAAGGAGTGGACCCCGGTGTGGTTTTCTGCTGCTTAGCCCCATGTGCCTCAAATTTCCCCCATACTGTGGTTCAGGATTCTTCTCCCTCCCCCCTTGGGTTGTAAGGGTGGTATTTGAGTCACTGTTGCTTCCTATCAGCTCGAAACCGTTGCCCCATTTTTTGACCTTGGCACAAAAAGGGCATTTCCCCCCAAGGCTGCCGCTCCTGGATGTTTTTTTTTTTTTCGGACCTTCTCTTTTAAACCCTGAGATAGTTGTGCTTTGGAAAATCCCAGGAGTCAGCAGTTTCTGAAATACTCAGACCCCCCTTGGCCAAAACCATACCACTTTAAAAGGGCACTAAAATACTTCTTCCCCATACTGAGTGGTTTTTAAAATGCAGGGATTGTTTGACCAGTCTCACCCTAAATGCACTGAGTTGCCCCATGTGATTGGCTGATTTAGAAAGAAGTGTTAAGAGCAGTTGGAAGGTTGTCCCTAAAAGTGGCCGGTGAGTGTATATCAGTACCAAAAATACAAAAGCAAGTGGAAAAGGGGAGCTAACCCCAAAGAAAAAAAGAATTGTCCAAATCCCTATTGCGGGAGAAGTGCCCCTAAAGGGGGGGAAAAAATTGGTCAAAAATGTGGTAAAAAAATCTCACGGTTCTGAAATTTGTCGTAGACTCCTTCCCCCATTGGACCGTTTATACATAAAATAGAAAAAAGCACTTGCTATCAATTAATTGTCTACCCAGATGAAAATCCCCGGCGAAAAGGGCGACCCACCGTCGGGACTTACCCTAACAAAAAAATTATACAGTAAAAAACATAAAGAACACAGAAAAAAAGTCCCGAGGTTTCCCCCAAGTTGGTTCATGGGAAAATAATTTACTCTGTGTGGGATGATGATGGTCAAGTGATGGCATGTGAGGCCATAAGAAAGGGCCCAGAAGTATATACTTTATCCCACCCCCTATTAACCCAAAAAACTACTCACCCAACCCAAAAATGCCACTTTATCACCAATGATACGGAGCAAAGTCCTTGCACTGCTCTAGCAAAAACAAAGACGCAAAACCTTTTCCGCGCGTCCGTTCGCCCAACCGGAAGTGACAAACCGGAAAGTGGAAAACCCGGAAGTGGCAAAACGAAAGTAATTCCCCAGCACGTGCGCCCCGATGGAATAGATGGGGGAACGGTGAAAAAGTGCACGCCCCCCGGCCCCCGCCGCCAATAGCAAAACAGTGCCCCGCGCCCCATAAAAAAGGGTGCACTCGGGGGGCCGCAACTATACAGTAATCGTTGGACACAATGCATAATGTGCCCCAAGTAACGGAGGCTTTCTTCAAGATAATTGGATACACAAGGTTACGTTAAATAACCCAAAGGGGGGATTATAAACTACCAATATTTAAGGCTAGAAAATTAAAAAGTGATGGGCCGTAAAAGACAAAAAAATAAGAAATATTATTACTTGCGTTTGAAAATAAAGAAAAATATACCCAAATGGAATGATATTTAAATGATTACCCTTCAACAAAAATCCAAAAAAAAGGCCCAAGAAAAAAAAAAAAAAACAAAAAAAAACTGAAATTATGAAAAATATTATAAAAACAGCCAAATTGCAGGTTTTGTTAAGACTTCGGGTCGTATTTATGTAATTGAAAATCCACTCGGTTTCTTTTTTAAGCAGTTTTGTATCCCAACCCCCCCCCTCGAGGTGTTTTCCTCACGACTCAATGATCGAAAATTTCAGGTGTGGGGGATCATTATTATGCATTCCAACTGTCGGCTATCGGTGTTTCTCCCTAGCTAATGTCTCTAGATCCCGAAAAACTGTTTTAAATTGTCTTTTAGCTTTCCAAAAATACCCTAAGGGCAAGTAAACTGAATAAAAAATGACCCCTTCACTTACAGTTGGAAAAATCTTCTTACAAATGTCGATTGTTTTTTAAAATAAAGGGAAAGTCTTTGATGCTAAATAAATGGAATGCCCCCCAGTTGCCCCCACACGAAAGGTCCCTAGTGGTTGTCGATCCAACCAGATCCTGGTTGGATCGCTGACAGTTGAGGGAGAAAGTCGATGAAGATTGGACGGATGACAGTTGAGGGACACACTAAGCTCCCTCCTTGAGTAGAGGTTTTATTTGCAGCATCCCGATGATGTGGGGTGCGTGTGTAGAGTATTTCCCCTCTCTATTGGGTTAACTTTAGAGAGCATAATAAATGTCCTTTCGCTGCTTGTTTCTCCTTGAACACAATTTTTTCATTTTTAAGGGTAAGATCTTACCAGCTTTGGGGGGTACTGATGGGGAGCCCTGGTGCTCCTGTACGCAAATTTTTTCCCTGGGCTGGTGGGGGGCTCCATTGTGTTTAGTGACAATGACCTACCCTCGGAAATATCCTTTTTTGGGGGTAGGTATTTTGAGATATCTAATTTTGTGGAAGGGGCGCGGGGGTTTGATGACTTTGTGAGAAGTCTAAATATTAATAATGTTGGCTGAAATTCATTAGCTATTGATGCCCGTGTGCTTCCCTTTTTTGGATCTTTATATCATTAAAGTTAAATTGAATCTACTTTCAAAAACCTTTCGGAAAACCAACCGCGACAAATGTTCCCCCGGTGGAGATTTTCCATTAGACCTTAAAAAGGGGTATACAAAGGGAAAGGGAGACTATTTTTTCCAAGCAAAGGGACCTTAAAAAACGGTTTTGTGGATGGGGTTTTCCCCGAAAAATTTTTGTGAGGCATTTGTCAAGGCACTTGAAAGTGATAGATCGAGAAATGCTCAATGGTGTGGAAGAACAGAGTTCCCCCAAAATCAAAACTTGCGGCGGGGCAAATTTGATCAGGGCCACGAATTGCGAGAATGTATTTCTAGATACGGGGGTTTTTTTGACGTGATCAGGTTTTTAAAAGCCCTCCTAAATTTTCCTGATTAATTAGGAAAGGAAGATCTTGGGGATAGACGGGGTGGGCATGTCCATTTTTTGAGCGTCAAAGATTTCACTGATTTTAAATTAAGATTTTACATTTGTGAAAGGGGTTTTTTCCAATGAAGAGGAAAAGTTTCACAATATAGTGGTACAGCGGGAATAAATTGGCTGGGACTGGCTTGAAAAAAAGGAAGGCCCAAATGAGAGGAACAGGAGGAAAGAGGATGTAGACTGGATCCTGGAAAAGTCGGAGGGCCGTTGAAAGGGCACGTAGGTTTAGAATTTTGGGGTAAACGAAAAGGTGAGGAAAACTAACGGGGGAATGAAAGTCCAGGCAGGGCCCCCGCACAGCAGGAGTTAAAACACAATACTCAAGAATGAGTAACGGTTTGAGGATTTTTTATATTGCTGACAAACAGGAAACAGGAAAAAAAGGGGTGGCACCCAGCTGAGACACGACCCCACCTTTGGGATGAGGGCAAAACTTAAGGGCAAAAACACGTAAAAATTTCCCAAAGTATGCAGGATTCTGAATTACTCCCACCCCCAAAAGGGGCCCTCTGGGATCCGACTTGGTTTCCGGATGTTCTGTTGAAATTGTTTTTTAGTCTGGAGTTTGTGGTTACTCATGGTTCCCAAAATTTTTCTTCGGGCCAAACCTTGCCACTTAATGGGGTTTTTGTAGTGGGTTTTCTGAAAATTCTTGAGTCTGAATTTGCTCCAAAAAAAAAACTGTTTTGCCCATAAATCTCCATGCTCAGGAGGGGGAAACATGCCCGGGAAAGGGATTGGGAAGCAGGCTTTTAGTAGAGGAAAAGGGAAAAACCAGGAGGGGATCTTAAAGATGATGGGAGTTGAGCCGAACGTACTGGCCCTAATTATCTTGATAACCCTTACGGCCCCCAACAAATTCGTCCCTTTTTGGGTTGAAGGAACTTAAGTTTAAAAAATTTCTGGTAGAAAGCCATCCTTACCCCCCTTAAAAGTGGTGGGCCTCGAGGTTATCTGCCATCTTCTTGTGTTTTTTGGCCCCTCTTTTGCGTTTCCTTTAGTGTTGTAAATTTTGCTGTAATGAGAGTCTTTTTCCGGCAGCTGGAATTGGGGAAACAGGGAATTTGGGAAGAATTTTTGGGATGGTATCCCAAATTTGAAAAAGAAGGGAGTCTTTTTTGGTGGAGGCATTTGGGAAATGTTGTACAAAAATTCAGCCCGGGGAAGCTTAACCAGTTTTCTTGAGGGGGAAAAATATGCTCGAGGTATGTTCCAGGGTTGTTTGGGGTTCAGTCGTCCATTAGATTGTGGGTGGAAGGGGGTTGATAGATTGTATTGATGTCCAGTCTGAGAAAAAAACTCCGCCAAAATTTTTATGTAAATTGCCCCACGATCCGAGAAACCCATAGGGCCCCTGAGGCGAAAAAAACAAAAAAAAAAAAAGATCCGCGTGTCTTTAGCAGGAGGGTGACCGTCAGGGATGAAAGTGCAGCCTTGGTGAGCCCCCGGGCAACTACACGAGATAGTATTTTCCCCTTAGGGTAGGTAGATCCACGACAAAGTCCAGGAAAAACGAACCCCGGGGCGAGAGGGGACCCGGCAAAGGGTGTAATAGGCCCAGGGTGAAAAAAGTGGAGTCTTTCATTAGCACGAGTCACAAGATGTAATACTTTTTCAATCCGTAGATAATTGGGCCAGAAGAAACGGATAAAAAATCTTGCGTCTTCTGCAAAACCCTTTGGACCGGCAAACTTGGAACATGGGTAGCCTCAGAATTTCAGTCTCACTGTTTCGGGTATATAGAGCTGCTGTTATGGGTCCACATCTTGTTCTTAAAGTACCAAATTTTCATATCAGGGGTTGGGACAGTAGGGAGTCGGGGTCATAGGCCTTTTTTATCCTTTAAGCAAGTTTTTATTAAGGATTATCCCCCATTAGAATCAGGAAAAATGGTCTTAGGCGGATTTGTAGGGTTAACCTTTGGAGGGAAAATTCTTGATAGGCATCCGCCCTTTCCCTTTTCGGGATCCCGGGCTGTCAGATTAAAAGTTGAATTATATAAAAAGATACTCCAAGGCTTGGCGGGGGAGATGACACTTGGCCGATCTAAAGAATTCCATTTTCGGGTCAGAAGCACAATTATTTCGTGAGGTTCTTTTAAAAATGATGTCTCCCTTCCTTAAAGGGCTGAAAAAATAGCTAACAGTTCTTTATTCCCCAATCATAATTCTTCTCAGCGATGATAAAAAATCGGGAGAAAAAAGCAAAAGGTGTAAAAAACTCTTGTCTCCCGTTCTTTGAGAAGAATAGCCCCCACGCACGTTGAAGCATCCACTTCCACAATGAAGGCGGGGTTTGGGCAGGATGAACTAAAAAGGGGCTGTAGTGAAACTTCACTTTAGAAAGGAAAAAGGATTCTTGTGCTTGAGGAGACCAAACAAAAGATTTTTCTTCTTAGCAACTGTGGATGGGGAAAATTTTTTCCCGAGAAATTTTTGATGAAAAGGTTTTTGAAGTTGGCAAAAAAATGAAAAGTTGGACATCTTTTTTGTTTTGGGGGTTGGCCTTCTATTATTTTTTGATCTTACTAGAGTCCATCTGTAGACCTTTAGGGTGAAATTATTAACCAAGGAATTGGATCTTGGTTGATGAAATTCACATTTTTCAATTTAAATTTGAGTTGGTTCTTCTTAGCCCCCCAGAAAAAGCTTGAAGTCACTGGTTTCATCCATTAGTTGGATAAATCAGGATATGTCCAGTAGATGCAATGAAATGGTCCCAAAAGGTCTTGAAGATGTCATTTCGAGATGTTTAAAGGTGGGGAGGGGCTTACAAAGGCCAAAAAGGGATTAAAACAATTTCAAAGTTCCGTAACGTGACCTAAAAGCCGTTTCCATTCATCTCCAGATCTGATACGGACCCAAATTTTAGGCGCCCCCGAAGATTAATTTGGAAAAAAAAAAACTTCGAGTCTTACTTTCCGTTTGTCAGGGTCAATGGTAGGGTTTAAAGGTTTTTTTATGGTAATTTTGTTAAGTTTTTCTGTAATCAATTTCAAGGTCTTAAGGAAAAAACCCTCCTTCTTTTTAAAAAAGAATTTTTGGGGGCCCCGCTGGTGAGGAGATGGGCGGATGAACCCTTAGCAGATTTTCCCTTTTTGTAATCTTGAGGGTTTTAATTCGGACCTGCCAAAGGGTAGATGTTTTCCGAAAGGGTTTGGGGCCCCGGGAGCAAATTATGGGGCAATATAGGGTCGGTGTGGGGGGAGCTGGTCGCATTTTGTTTTCTGCAGTGTCTGCAAATTCCCCGTATTCCGAGGGTGCCTTAATTTTTGTTGTCTTGAGCTGGAAACTTCTGGGCTTGTTCAGGTGGCTGGGAAAGGCATCCCCTTCTGGGGAAACTTATCCCTTTGGGTTTCCCCGTTATAAAATGGGTTCTGTGCTTGCAGCCCGGGAGGCCCAGGATGGCAGGGAAGTGGGAGAAAAAGATCAGTAGGAAAACAGGCTTCACGATGAGGTATGTCATAAAAGTCTCGAGTGGTTTTGTTCTTGGTCCCCTGGCCTGAGTTCAGTGGGATCCATCTACAGTTTCCATTTCCAAGGGGAGAGTTTTTTTCTGGATCTTAACCCCCCGCTTTGAGCAAAGGACAGGTCCATGAAAATGCCAAATCCCCCCGGGCTACCAAAGCTGAGGTGTTTTCCCATTGAGAGTTAACCGGAATGATGGGAAGGGGAAGCGGAAATCTTTGTTTTTCTTTTTATAAGAGGTGCCACTGATGAGATGGAATGGGCAAGCTTTTGATAAAATCGGTTCTGAAGCAATGGATTTTCATTGAGGAGTCCGGGTCCCTGATGGTGCCCCAATCTTCCGTGGAGTCTAGGGGTTTATAAGAAATGGTCAGACTTTCCACAATGAAGCATTGGCTTCCGGGCCCATGTCCCTTCTTTCCGTGCCCTCAAGCTTTAATTTTTTAATCGCTTCCTAGGCTCAATTCCTGACTCTCTGTGGATTTCCCTTGAGGTGCCCCTTTGGGGAAAACTGACAGGGCCGGGGAGGAGGTTGGTATAAATTTAGAGTTGCCCTCTCTGTCGTCGTTCAGACAGTCGGGTATCGATTCGGATGCAGTGATTTAAAGAAAGGATCCAACCCAAAGGGGCCCCCTGCACGGGCAAGTTCTCCCTTTACTGCACTGATAGTCCCTTTCCTAAAAAAAGCAATTTCGTGCTTTCCCGTTGGGGTCGATGCCCACCTCTTGAACTCCTGGATTCAGCAAGGGCGTTTGCCTTGGCGCCCAGGTAGTTTTGCAGCTTCGCGTAGCACCCCGATTGGGATCGTCAAAAATCTGATCAGGGTCGATGAACTCTTCCGTGTTCGCCGGGCGTCTTGAGTTTCAATTAAAGGGGTTTGCCCAGGCAATGGCTTTGTGTGTCAGCGCATAAAGATAACGGCCCTTTGATTGTCGGTAGGAAATTGCGCAGGGTTTGCGTCGAAATATAGCCTCATTGATTGAGGGGAAACCCGGAATTTGTGCGATCTCCGCCCAATTGAAGGGTGGAATTTTGGGTCATGCAGGCACCGAAGTGGGGTTCAGAGGTTGATCTCCCGGTTTTTGGACCCCCCCTCCCCCCCCCCCCCTCGGAATGGTGCCCCGTTTCACGTAGTTTCCCGAATGCTTGCCATTTCACTTGGAATTATGCCAGTTTTTTTTTTGGGGCCCTTTATAAGCGTCAAATTTTTACTTTCAATGCTTGCATCTCGGTGCGATGTTAGCCTAGCAGTCTGAAACTGTTTGATGCGAGCTTTCCGGACTTCCAGCCCAGCGGGATCCATTTTTGGTTGAGTATTTTCCTCAAAATTCTGTGGATACGCTGGAATCCAATGGCTAGGTGGCTTGAAAAAAGCGAAAGGGCCAATGCAGACTGGAAACAGGGGGCGCAGAGATGTAGACTGGATTAGGCAAAAAAAAGGGGGACGTTGAATGAAAGTAGGTATTGAAGTTTGGGGTAAACGCAAAGGTGAGGAACTAAGGGAATGCAGTTCCAGGTAGAGGAATGACAGCAGGAGCTTAAACACAATACTCAAGCAATGAGTAACAGGCTTGAGGAGTTTATATATGCTGACAAACAGGAAACAGGAAACAACCTGGCACCCACCTGAGACACGCGCCACCAACTTGACGGACGTCAAACTAAAGGGCAAACACAGAAAACAAGTTCCAAGTCATAGCAGGAGATTCCTGACAGAAGGAGTCATTTATTTATGCAGTTGTACTTGCCCGTTAGGATATGTTGGAAAGACTAAGAGACAATTTAGAAGACGAGTTGGCGAGCATCTAGGGGACATTAGGCATAGGAGAGATACACCGATAGCTCGACATGTATGTGAATGTCATAATAATGATCCAAACACACCTGAAATTTTCGATATGAGGTCGTGAGGAAATCACCTCGAGGGGGGGGATTGGGATACAAGGACTGCTTAAAAAAGCAACCGAGTGGATTTTCAGATTACATACTAGACCCTGATGGTTTTAAACGAAAACCTGCAATTTGGTGTTTTTTATAATATTTTTCATAATTTCAGTTTTTTTTTTTTTTTTGTTTTCTTGGTCATTTTCTTTGGATTCTGTTGATAGGGTAATCAGTTGAGAATTCATACCAGGGTGTTGGTATAGTCTCTTTATTATCAATACTGTCAGAGTATTAATATTTCTATATCTTTTTTGTTTACTGCCCATCACTTTATTTTACTTAGCCTTAACTATTGGTATTTTTATATCCATGGGATTATTTACCGTAACCTTGTGTACTCGATATTGAGTCTTGATGATAAGCCTCCTGTTACTTGGGTCGAACGTATTATCTGTAAAGTTGGGGCGCCGTAGTGCGCCCTTGTTTATGGGGCGCGTGTGCCTGTTTTGCTAGTTGCGCGGCGGGGACCGGGGCGCGTGCGCATTTGCACTCATTTCCCCCAGTCTATTTCCCATCTGGGCGCACGTGCTGTGAATTACTTTTTGTTTTGCCACTTCCGGTTTGTCACTTCCGGTTTGGCGGAACGGGTGGCGCGCGGAACATGTGGGGTTTGGCGTCTTTGTTTTGCTATTGAGCATGTGCAAGGGGCTTTGCTCCTGTATCATTGGGGAGTAAAGTGGCATTGGTTTGGCTGAGTATTTTATTTGGTTAATAGGGGTGGTTATATAAGTGATATCCTGTCTGGCACTTACTTATGGCCTCATCATGCCATCACTTGGAACCTCATCAACTCTCAACACGATGTATAAATTATTATCCCCTGATGAACCATATCTTGGGGAACGCGTCGGGATTATGTCTGTGTTCTTTATGTTTGTTATGTATAATTTAGTTAATTAGGGTAAGTCGCCGAGAGGTGGGGTCGCCCCTTTTGGGGCAGTGCTCTATCTGGATAGGACTAGTATAGTGATAGCGATAGTGCTTTTTTTTTTAAAAGGATATATTTGGGTCCAATGGGGCAAAGGGTCTACTGGACAAGGCTTCAGACCGTGATTTTTTCCACATTTTTGACCAATTTTCCCCCCTTTAAAGGGGGACTTCTCCCTGTAATGGGTTTTTTTGGTACAAGTTTTTTTTGCTGTGATTAAAAACTTTCCACTTCTTTGTATTTGGGTAGAAAAAACCCCGGTACTTTATAATATACAGTTGCATTTTTGTATAGTGGTATATGTTGAGGCCATTTTTATGTAAAAAGGAAAATTTTTTTAATGCATATCTTTTAAAAGATTATTGTTTTGGGGAATTTTTCTTTTGATCTGTGAGACAAAACCGGCTTCCCTAAGTACTGTGTTTCCAAGCTGCACCAATAGTTCTGACAGGGTGATGGCACCTCACCACAGTTCACAGTGAAAATCACATTATAAGAAGTGTACATAAATCGCAACGCACATCACCCTAGATATTTATTATAACTGCGGGAAGTTGTCACCACCTGATCAAATATCTCCCTGTCCAGTTAGTACCCCAACTAAAGCGATTGATGACCCAACATTGTTTTTTCTTACCCCGGAACCCCCTTCCGGTTACGCCGATATGGACTATCAAGGAAAAGTGCAAAAGCAATCCCGCCCCGTTCATTTCTTTAACAGAGAACGTATACCAGTCTTCCAAGGTTTCTCGGCAGCAGTGACCCCAAACGAAGGCCTCACTCCTTTATTTTGCCCTTTCTCTTGAACATACATCCCTTCCACTATTTACTTGCTCGACGAGAGTTAAGTCGACGGAAAAAAACCATCTATTGAAAACCCTTTGGGAGGGTTGAAAAGTTCAAAAGCCAAACTCCCTCCAATGTTGATTCAGTGCAACCTTTCTGCATCTTTTTCTTCCTCTTCCAGTACTTGCTTTCTTTTCATTGTTTGTCCATCTTTCTGTTTTTCCCCCGTTGCCCTGGGACCCCTAGTTTCTCCTCTTCTAAGAATTTCTGGCCACCCTGAAATACCTACGCCTGAGGTGCCCACTGCCCGCTTGGCACCGGGCCCTCTTTGGATGGTTACAGATCAAACCACAGCTCCCACTCTCTTTGTGGTATCCCACCTAATTGGAACCCATCCATTACATGTGTACATTTACATTTACATTTTTTCTTCCTTTTCACCATCAATCGACTAGATACTCTCTTCTCAACATCTACGCACCCAATCACTCCAGCACTGACTTCTATTCCGAACTTTACTGCTTTTTGATGGGACAACAACTCCATACACTTAGAATTGGGGGAAACTTCAACTTATGTTATGTTTATGATACGCTATGATGATGTGTTATACTGTCACCCTGTGGCCAATGTTTGTAACTGTTTGTAAAGGTTATATTGTAGTTATAATGTAACTCCCAACCTTCTTTGCTTCATGTTCCTTTTCCTGTTCTGTGAGGTCACATCCTACCTCATTTAGCTGTGACTCCATCTTTTTTCAGCATGTTTCCAAGTGAAAGGAAATTTGCTTTTGACAGCAAATTTTTGTAACCCCTACATTTATCTCAAAGTTACAGTCAAAAAATACCCCGAAGCACATCCATTCATCTTCCTTAGGACCCCACATTTTGAAGAGGATTAATATAGTGAGTTCCTATCTTCCATGCTTGACAAACAACCTCTTAATGTTTAAAATTGGGGCAGAAAACTCTGGAAAGGGTTAGTAGCACCTTCCAAACACAAAAACCTATACGACCCCTCCCTCAAATTTTTTTATTGGATTTAGCGTCTAATTATCCCAGTTAAAAACTTCTGGGGACACAAGTCATATCCCTTCAGGAGACGTAAACAGATTTCTACAGGCCCCTTGGTTGGGCAATTGTATCACAGTTGACTTTACTTGTAAATCAAGGGGAGTGGCGATTTTATTTTGGGAAATGCTGTCCACTGTAATACATGCATCCCTGGGAACCCCGAGGGCCATTTTTCTTCCTTTCACCCCAATGACTACAACTTCTTTCCCAAAATCTACGCACCCAACACCCACCGAATTCTATTCCGAGCTTTACTGCTTTTTGATGGGGCAACAACTCCATACACTTAGAATTGGGGGCAACTTCAACTTGACACTACAGACAGACTTCCACAGTTCTATCTCTTATTGATCATTTTGCTTGTGGTCACTGGCACACCCTAAACCTCAGGGACTACATGTTCTCTTCCCCCTTTCAATGGCAATTTAAAAAACAATCTCTTTTTGACGCCTTTAAATTGTTTTCACTCTTTCTCTTTGGCCCCTAGAAAATATTCTAATTTCTGACCACGCACCTGTAACGTTCTCCATCTCTGCCACCCCCAATTGCTCCGTTCCTTTAACTGGAGATTCCAATCCTATCTGATTAATTCAGAGGATTTGAGGAATTACATGGTTTATCACTGGCCCAAATTTTCCCGATATAAATTTAACCATAGTTATTTAACTTTTTTGGTTACTCAAAAACTTTTAAAGGGGGGGTGTTATATCCTACCTGAAATTTAAAAAGAGAAACCTGTAAAAAGATCTCTATACTGAACTTCAACCTAACATGGACACACCGCAAATAACTTACCATATATTGCACTGCCTATGCAGGAAAACAAAGACAAATATCTACTGTTTTTGCTGGGGCAAGTCAAAAGTCGTTGAGCCAAACAAGATTTCAGATTGGAAAAAAAGAAAGCTCCCTTCTTTCAAAAATGGAAAACCCCGATTGCTCCAAACCTCACATCTTAAATTTATTAGACCCAAACGCACAAACTCAAACCTTTGATCCCAAAAAAATCCAAACTATGTTTGCAAATTATTTCTTTAACTTCTACCAGGCTCATCCTTATGAATCGGTGAACATGTGGTCCTTTTTAGATGATATATCTATGCCGAAGCTCTCCTCAGAGACCAGTTTGGTCTTGAAGGCAGACATCACGGAAACGGGGGTCTGCCATGTCCTTGCTCGACTCTCCAACAATAAAACCCCAGGCCCTGATGGTCTTCCCTCAGAATACTATAAAATCTTTTGAAATCATTTAACAAAATATCTCACAATTAACAATCAAAGCCGATTAACAGGGTTTAGTACACTGATAACCACACTTTCCAGTATCTGTTTCGGAAAGTTTGGACAACAGCGTGATCTAGTGGTGGCTTGAGTCTCCACAATTGATACTTCCTATCCATCTAGACACCTTCAGCTTTCTTCACCATAGCTTAGAAACAGAGACATCTAGTGGGGGCTTGGATATTCGCAATTGTTATTTCCAACTTATCTAACCATTTCAACTTCTTCAACCACAACCTTGAAACAACATTCCAAAGCTTAACCCAATTGAAGACTCTCCCTTCCACCGCAGGTGAGACTCACTCACATTCACAGACACCATATATATATATATATATATATATATATATATATATATATATATAATATACTGTATATCTCAAGTTGGCAGTGCCAATATCCTTAATATGATTAAAATGCCTCTCACCTATTCCGAATAAACTGATTGGAAACCTCTCTTTATAAAGAAAGACAAGGTAAAAAGTTATTCGAATTGAGGAAAAATGTTATTCCATTGCTACCAGCACATATTTAATCAAAACTTAATCAGTGCTTTGGCCTTAGCACCTGGTATTTGGAATATCAGCTTTCGGGTGATGATCCTGTCTGGTAACTATTTTTTATATTTGTGGTATTTCTTTAGTCCCATGGCAAAAAGACCCCTTTCTTCCCTCCGGGCATGCCAGATGCCCTCTCCTTTCCTCCCTCTGTTTTGTTGTCTTCCACTTCCTTGTCCACTTTCTCTCCTAATGATGTATAATATAGATATGTCTTTATAATGTGCAAAACAAAGATAAAGTGCATTTGCTTGTCATCTATGTCGATGTTATATTGCTAATGTTGAGATGATACAGGTCCTCCGGTATGGAGATAGCACCAGTCTGGGTTAACTAAAGCCCACTGTGTCTTCTGTTCGAAGGCCTTGCTTATCATACCTAAATGTATGGACGATTGGCTTTACTCAAAATCAATGATGACCATATCATACCTTGACTCCACTAACCTTAACCATTTTACTGAGGTAGCGGTCGGACATATCTTTTGGTATTTAACCTGTGCTTTTCCAAACTTTGTCTCTCTTACTCTCTGCTTATCCTTGGCCAGAATATGTACCTTTCTAGCCAACATGGTTAGTCCCGCGAAATGCCTATAGATCTGCAATGTGTACTTTTGCCACCTTGAAGGCACCATTAGGTGGCATCCCCTTTCTCCCTGTTTCACCTAACTACTCTCCACCATGCTTATTATGCTTTCTCTTTCATTCATTGTAACGTATAAGTTGTGCTAATTTTTTCTGCTAGACAATGGGGAACATTTATCAAGACAGTTGCACCAGAATTTTGACACAATTTGCTCCAAAAATAATGGAGTACCTGATTTACACCACATTTATTATGCATTTTATACAGTTTCTAGACACTTCTGCAACGCGTCTGACAAAAGGGCGTGACCTTGGTGATAGGGGTGTGGCTTCATATAACGGTCTAAAAAATATAAAAAAACAATGTTTGGTCTGCACATCCCAAAAGTTTTTATGAAAAAAAAAAATGAGCATAGGTTTGCGCTGGTGTGGTAGTAAAATACAAATACAATCCAGTATCAGCAGCTCTCTACTAGCACTAAAAAACAGTTAAAAGGAACATAGGAATTATTGGAAAAGCATTTCTGTTATTTTAGATACATGAAAATTTGAGGTTCTTAGGGCGACATGTCCCAACATGCCAACGCCATTTTTTGGGTCTATTTTGCGGCAAACCCACTTTTGACGCCATACTCTCGAGGTAAATGAACTGTCGTACACCAAAACTAGGCGCATTATACGCCAGGCACGACACATTGTAATGCGCCTAAATATGGTCCACTGTGCGCCTCCGTCGTGCAATGCGCCTATTGAGGCGCATTAATGATATGTAATGCTTGTCGATAGGCGCATTATATACACTACCAATGATATGCTATGTGCCGCAGTTTGCGCAATGTGCCTCTTTAGGCACAATGCGCCTTTGTAGGCGCATTAAGTTTACTATGCAAGGTATACCTGACGCCAGATTTTTGAGAGGATCAGACTTTCTGGCGCACTTAACACTGATTTAATGTGCCTAAAACTGGTGTGGAAACATCACTTTTCTGACATGTCTTCCTTAGTGTACATTTTTGAACAAAACTATAATAAGCCCATCTGCCATAGACAAGGTGACCTCAATTTAGATGGGAACCTACTCTATTGTGCCTGTTCAGACCTCCCCTTTTCAGGGAGAGAAGATTCTAGCTACAAGCTACTCTGCACCGATGCAGGTGGGTGGAGTGAAAAAACCAAAGAGGGGGCAGCCACCCCCCATACGAACAGTGTAATAATATTTGTTCTGCACATCCAAAACGTTTGTTTTTTTTCTTTAAATGAGCATAGGGGCGTGGTTTGATGTGTACCAAAATTTTGCTGCAGTAAGAGGCATAAAAGTAAGCCAACTTGATAGTGGTACAAAGTTAGACTATTTAAATTAGGCGGACCGTAAACTTTTGGCACTTAACACCATCACAGGACAAGGCCTATTTCGGGGATTTTCTCCCATACCCCGTGCAAACTGGCTCCGCATGAAAGTAACTAATGGATACTTAGTAAGAATTTTCTGTATTTGTTACCTACTCAATGGCTACAATTGCAGTTGCGTAGACTGTGTATAAACACGTCACAGGTTGTCTACCATTGATGAATATTTGATTGAACATGTGCAATGTCCGGAAACGTTTGGACTATGTTTACAAGTTTTGAAGATTCTATATGAAAGACTTTTGATATAAAGGACTGTGCCTTGATTGATACAAATTTAGACTAGACAGTTTTAACCTTCACCAGATTTATCAACACTCTGCTAAATATGGCGCATTGTAAGACTGTCTGGTCTAACCTAAAACTGTCTTACAGTTAGAAACTATTGATTAATGTGCCCCAGTATGTACCCAATACCCTACCTAATGTTGTGGACACTCGGAAAGCAGGGTGGAGATTAGTCTGTTACTTGTTTTGCATTAACCTCAATTTTTATTTAAAATTTCAATAAAAACATGTTGAAAAAAGATAACAATTGTGTAATCAATCACAAAACACTGTCATTAGCACGTGATCCAAAAAAGAATTCAATAGTTAAAGCACATATAAAGAAACAAATCCTATAACAGACAAACTACAAAAGATGAATAGTGGTACAATAAATCATATTTGTAGTTCATACCAATTGGTATGTGAGTACTAGGCTTGAAGAGCCATGTAAAAGCTTTCGATGTCTATTCCCTCCTCTCTGACCAATTTTAACTTTTTCTATACAAAAAAAATCTCTAAAAGAAGAGAGATCCCCATGGGGTATTATGGCGAAATGTTTTGATCAAAAATTTTTGGGGGGCAGAAAATTTTTTTCATGATATAAATGCCATAAATACGTTTCTTCAAACCGAGTGTCCATCCACAATGATAAAATTTCATTCTTACCTAATGATGTACACCCAAAATTTTTCAATCAAAGCCGATTAAAAGGGGTTAGTACACTGATAAAACACTTTCCATAATTTTTTTGGAAGGTTTGGACAACAGCGTCATCTAGTGGTAGCTTGAGTCTCCACAATTGATATTTCCTTACATCTAGCCACCTTCAGCTTTCTTCACTATAAGCTCAGAAACAGAGACATCTAGGGGGGGCTCGGACATTCACAATCGCTATTTCCGACTTGTCTAACTATTTACAACTTCCTCAACTACAACCTTGAAACATTCATTGGTAGGAACACCCAAAGCTTAACCCAGTTAGAGCGCTCATTTACTCCCGGGGACCGAAAACATTACAAGACCCTATAGGGACTTTAAACCCCACAGAGAATCAGAGATCCACCACTTTACTAGTAGGGTGTTACAAGGGGAGCACCCCATCCACCTTTACCGACCTCCAGATAATCCCTTCCAGTGTGGGGGACCGTTTTATTTATTTTTTGCACATCTGGGTCACCACAGGACCCTAACGCTTGCTTACAACATCTGACATACATTCATTGGCCGGTCAATCTAAACCCAAACACTTGGGGACATATCGAAAACTTTTTTTGGTCTAAGACTTTTCTTGTTGCCCAAAAAGCAACCTTCACGTTCCCCTTTTTTAATAGGCTCTGAAAAAAAGAAAGGGGGTCTGATTATTTTTCATGGGCAACAAAAAAAATCTTAGACCAAGACAGTTTTATACTGCCCCCTTAGGGCAGAGGTTTGTTTTAAGCATATTTCACTTTCTATTTCATCACCCCCCTTATAACTCGAAAAATTTTTATACTATTAAAAAGAACCCCATTGCCCCCCAAATGTTTTGGCTTCCCAAAAATTTCTACTCCTCAGTGATAGGGCAAGCTTTAAATGGAGCTAGTTACCTTTAATGGGCAAGGGTTTCTGGGCATAGGACATTAAAACAACCCCCCCCCCCCCCATCCCCCTTTAAAAAAGGGGAATTAAACCCTTCATCCCTATTTCCCCCATTTTTTTTGTGAAGTTGGGGGCCTAGGGCGGGCGCCCCCCTTCACCTTCCCATCGTCCTGGCTCTGTTAGTTCCTTGCAGTCTAGCATCTAGTCCTCAACTCTCTCTCTTACTGATCCTACTTACTGATCTTTGTCATGGACAAATTTCTCACTCGCACTCCATCACAGTTACCACAGAGACAAGCTCTCTGGCTCCCGTCTCCCCTGCCCGAAAAGACCAAAACAAAATCAAAAAGGGAAAAAAACAATTTTAACCCCATCCTCCGAATCGACTCAAATGGACCAGTCTCCAGAATTATTGAGAAGTGGGGATATCACCCCTTCCTCCCCAAACCTGTCTCCCCCAAGCAGCCCTACCACCTTTGTAACCTCAGACAATGCCTATCTTTTAAACTATGGGGCAGGAGGCAAGGGGGGGGTTGCTCATACTTATCGGGGAATTAAAACAAATGGACTTTAAATAAAAATTTTCCATAAAAAACAGTCTCCCACAAATTAACGAGAATGCACAAAAAATTGGAGCGTTGGAGGGGGGGTTCGGGCCCTTATAATCCACCAAATCTCGTAAAACTGAAGAGTTTATTGGGCAACAAAAAAATTTGCTATCCATTTTTTAAAACTGGGGGACTTCGAAACAGAGAAAGGAGGGACAACATTCGTTTCATTGGGGTGCCGGAACAGGTCTCAGAAGACTCCCTCCAGCTCTATTTAGTAGAAAAAGCTATAAAAGGGCCCCAACAGTTGGCCCTTTCCCAAACCTGATCCTTTAAAATTATAAAAATTAATACACTACTTTTGGACCATATGGGAGAAAAGAGATCGAAATCATGTTTAATCATCGCCCAAATCCCAAATTTGGCCCAATTCAAAAACGAGTCCTAAAGGGCAAACCCACCCATGCCACTCTGATGCTCGAAGGGGCAAGCATTTTAATTTTCCAAGAGTTTTCTGCTAGTGTCACCATGAAAAGAAAAGCATTCACACCAGTTTGCCCCCTTCCCTTTTGAGAAAAAACCGGAAATGAATTTTTTAAAAACAATGCTGTTTAGTTTTTCTTTTCTAGAGCGACTTTTTGAATTTTTTTTTTAAACATCTTTTACTAAAAGGATGCTTTATCACACCGTTCACTGTGTTCATACAAATTTGCATTTGTTCTCATTCTTTTTCCTCCCTCTCTCTCCCCAGTGTGTCTTCCTGCTTTCTATTTGACAACATGATTGAGGGTGCCTCTAATTGCTGTGACAGTGATTTCTTGTCTTTTACATTCTCACCTTGCATTGAGTCTTGGATTCCTGTAGGAATAAGATGAGTACTACGAGACTTGGACTGGCCCACCAGGGAGTCGGTGAAACCCACGGTGGGCCACAAGCTCCAGTGTGGAACTACCGCTGCTGGGCCCTCTGTCCCGAGCGTTCAGAGGCAGGAAATGCATGATCAAGTGGGGGCCCTTAAGCCTTCAGTGTCAGCCCTAGTGTGACAAGGTGGCAAAAAGTTTATAACTTATTTTACCTAGAGCCCACTCGTTACCTACCACAGGGGGGTTCACCACCCCTACCAAAAGGGGCCCACCTATCTTAACCTACAACCCTGGGCTCCCCTCCCAAGCTTTCCTCCCTGGGGCCCCACCTACAACCTCCCCCCAAAAACCATCCTTCCTAGGGCCCCACTTTTAACATATATCTGGACCCCCCCCACTGATAATCTACCTAACTGGTGCCCCCTATCACCTACCTACCTGGGGACCATCTGCATATAGCTTACCTAACTGGGGCCCCCCCAAACCATTACCCCACCTGGGGGGCTACTACCTAAACTAATGGGGCCCCCCTACCTGGTTTAAACCATCCACCAGCCACCTAAATTTTGGGGTTACCAACAAATAACTGAAATCATCAACCACCTACCTGGGTAACCCCCCCACCCCGCCTGGGCCCGCCACCTTTAGGGCCTAAAACCCAACTTATCCAAATAGGGTTTTCCACCCAAATGGCCCAAAGCTAAACCCGGGGGCCTTGCCCATTTACCTGTCTACCTAGGGCCCTGCCTACCTACCTGGTAATAAGATCCTGAGGGGTAGAGGCCATAGCTGTCGCACAGTCTTCAGGGGGTTACTCCTCTCCCTCCCCCTCCTCTCCCTCTCCCTCCTAAGAGAATGTGCTTGTACTATGGCCTGTATCCACTTTCCCAACCATGGGGAATTTGTACAGAGGTGGGGGACAGTGAGGGAGGTGCTGGAAAATTGAGGATTCTAAGATGTTTGTGTGTAAATTAAGCAGGAATAAGTGGTGGCCAAGAGAATTCATCATGGCGGTCTGGAGGAACTCAGCCATGTGTCTGTCTATGATATGTTAGACCATGACAAATGTGTGCGAAAGATAGACATGTAAGACTGATGTGTGAGACAGACAGATATGTGACTCACTTCATATTGCTTACTGCAAAATACAGTTCTGTTTTTCACACTGTATTATGTGGTAAAATGCAGTCATGTAATATTTCCATGTACAGTAGTTGTGGGATGGGCCTTTAAGATCAACTCCCCTGTGGATCCTAGGCCCCCCACTGACACTACACATGCTTTTCATTCTCCAACCTTGAAATTAGAGCCAGCCTAAATGTCCCAACGCAGAAAATTTCTAAAACATCTAAAGAGATGTAACCACAAATCATTTTCCTCCAGGAGATGTAATGGAAATGTGAGGACAGATTTCTCAAGCTTCCTGGTTGGGAGACAGATTCACTGCTTCCTATGACGCTAAGTCAAGTGGTATGACAATCCTGTTTTATGCCTCCCTCTCTCCTCTGAATTAAGAAATCCATGCGGACCCCGAGGGAAGATTTATCCTTCTGGATGTTACCATCAATACAAAAAGATACTCTCTTTTGAATATCTATGCTCCTAATGTCAGGGACTGTCAGGGACACACACAAAGACACAGACAAGTGGGCCCTGACACTGGTCCCGGCCCTGTCCCTGCCTTTTGGGGAATCAGACTCCTTAATAGGTCGGCCCCAAGCAGAAGACTGATGGCTGCACTGCGCAAAGTGCAACACAGACAGGGACAAACAAACACAGAACACGAAACTGTAATCGGGCAGTCCAAATTGGTAATGGAACGGGCAGCAAGGTACAGAAATGTGAGAAAAGGGGTAACTGGAGTCCAAGCCAAAGGTAAAAGTAACACAGAGAGAAACAAGAAAAGTGCAGGTGAACTGTAGGGCAATGAAGCAATATAACAGGCAAGGCAAGAAGGAAGCAGAGATCTTATATAGGACCAGAAGAAAGGTAGAAATTAGGCAATAGGCAGAAGAAACAAAAGACCAGAATTTGGAGGAAGAAAGCTTCACTCCCAAAAAGGAGGAAAAGTTAAAATAAGAGTGTGCCGGGAAAGATTCGGCCCGGCATTGGCCAGGAATCAATCAGCACCCCGAACAGATAAACCCAGTTAAAAGTAATATGAAACGCAGTTTAGGTCAA